>JAZHYW010018331.1:0-77014 GCA_037355805.1 Ixodes ricinus
CCCACACTGTTGCTTAATCTGGTTTGATTTGTTCCTTTGCGCGTGTTTATGCTAAATAAACATGTTGATTCCCGTAAAAGCGGCCCCGCTGCTTTGTGAATTGTGCAACCGTTGTGGATTGCAACCATGCGTTCAATGCCGAGAAGAAACCTTCACAGGTAAGAATTTGCGAGCCATTTGGCTGGAGGCAATCGGGCTTTCGGCTCGCATCAAGTTTGTCTAGGTATCTTCTCGTCATTTAACTTTGAATGGAAAGTAGCCTCAAGTTTTGCAGTGCACCTACCAAAACGAATATTTTTAGGTCGCATTTTAATTGTGCGTCATGGCTCACCACCTTGCTCGCGGATGCCACGCGGAAAAAAATAACAGCAAGAACAGAAAAGCTGGAAGGACTGCGTATATATTTTGTTGATTTGTTTCAGTCCTCTCGGTCGCTTTTTACCGCCGCCAGACGCTGACAAACGCTTGTATGCACCGAGAGACTGAGAGAGGAGGAGACGATCAACCGCAAGGGGACGTCAGAACGCCGAGCTCTGGTTGGAACGATTAGTGGGTAGGCTCAAAGCTATAGCTGCCTCTGTCTCCACTGCACTCGTCGAGCGACAACGCGGAACACCGGTGTCCGGGGTTGGGCTCTCGCATTCGAACGCGTTCGATGAGTGCAGCGGATCCAAAGGCGTGTAGCTTTAGGTCTACCCACTAATCGTTCGAATCAGAGCTCGGCGTTCTGACGTCCTCGGGCGCTCTCGTCTCATCCTCTCCCTCAGTTTCTTGGCGCATTGGACCGTGTCTCGTGCACGATGGAACGCTAGAACGCCGCTTTCATGGTCTCGTCTTGCTAGCGTTGGGGAAGTTTTTACTCGGGGGCAGAATAGCAGATGGATGCAGGCGACAACGGACGCCGACGCGCCACTTTTATGGCCGCGTCTTACGGGCGTTGCAGATGAGACAAGGATAGACGCGGTGGTGGAATAGCAGACGCTGGCGGAGGCTGCGCCGCGCGTCTGCTCGCACGAGCTAGCAGGCGGTACCAGACGCTAGACTAGACCCACGCGGACGTTGCGACACCAAGCTCGCGAGCGTGTTCGGCCGAGCAGCCAGGCTAATCCAGTAGGGATGGGCGGGGCCATTGATATGTGGGTGGAGCTTAGAGCGGGCCATCACCTCCTCCTAAATTGCGTCTAACAATGTAAATACTGCGCGATTTTTTTTTGTGGAAAAGTTACACGAAATATACGTGTTCCATGTAGGTCGTTTAAAAAACTTCATTTCTATTCATTTCAGCGTTTCTTTAAGGTGTATGTAACTATAATCGCTGACAGCTTAAGAAATGCAGGGCGTGGCTTCTTATATTAACGCTTCCTGTTTCGTGATTGGTTCCTCGGCGTTCTTAACGGCTAATGCCGCAATCTCATTGGCTGTGGAGGGACAATATGAGATGTCGGGGTCTCACCATGCCCTTTTCACCTGACGTTGGACCGCAGCGGACGTCACGAGTAATTTCCGACTGATCCGTAGCTCGGAACGTTTCACGCGACTACGCTCCTTAGGAAGGTTGCGTGACCCACACGGGACATTGGATTGACTCCGATGGTCCGTAGCGTGCGTCCGTCGCAGCCCATTGTAATGTGAAATGGAGCACGATGAAAAGCTGTGGCCGAAGAGGAGATTGGAGCGCGCGGGGATGTCAGAGCGCCTAACTCTGAGTGGAATGATTAGTGGGTAGGCGCGAGGGCTAGCTGCCTTTGTCTGCACCCATTGTCACCCTCCATTCAAGGTGAACAAGAGCGTGGTCTGCTCCTCATGGAGTGATCTCGCGTTCGAACGGTTAGTAGAGACAAAGGCAGCCACAGCCTTCCGTCTAACCCGTTATCTTTCCAATTAGAGCTCGGCGCTTTGGTGTCCCCGTGCGCTCTCGTTTCATCCTCTCCGTCACCCTGTCTTGACCGCGGTAGTATCTTGCTCTGCAGGGTGATTGACAAGACAGCGATGGCTCCTGGATCAGTACGACAGTCCGGCGGCGCGGCGAGTACTGTGCCGACCAACCGAGGGTTCGGCTCCAGAGGTCCTGAGCCCCAAAGTCCCGAGCACAGAGGTCCCAGGCCCAGAGGTCCTCCCATTCCCGCCGCGGAGACGACGAGTGCCCCGTGTCGAAACTTCCCACGCTCCGAAAGCATTTTCAGTTTCGAACTGCCCAAACGGAACAGCCTGCCGTCTGTTCATGGTGAGCCCCGCGTAGTTGCTGCCTTGAACGCCTTTGAGGCTCAATTTTCTTTCTCTCAGTTAAAAGTATTTTGTTTCGAAATGTTAACAGTCTTATCTTGTGTCGTCGCTTTTATTGTACAAATCGCACGAGGATGACCGCTGAATAATCCTTGGCTATCCTTTTGGATGTCGACTACATGTACTTGTGAAAGTTGGAACATAGGTTCTTTATAAGGTATAACTCGTTCGTATCTTTCGGTTGTTCTAGGTCCCGCGAGCCCTTTTTTTGTTTTCAAAACACCATTTTGTTATTTAAAAAACGTAAAACAAAATATATTTAATCTTATTAAACCTTTTGTATGCCTATGCGGAGCGCAAGTGTCGTCTCCTTCTTGCACAGGAGTTGGGATGACGTCAGAACGCCGAGCTTTCATTGGCTGATTGAAAAAAAATGTGGATAGACCTAAAGGCATCTAGCATTGGGGTCTACCCACTGTCCTTTCAATCAGAGCCAATCAGAGCTCGGCGTCCTACTGACGTCACAGCAACTCCCCCGGAAGAAGCAGATGAACATGCTCTCGGCATAGTTATCCCACTCTCCTTGTGAGTTCGACCAGTCGCTCTAGTTTAGCTGGCCCTGGTTATTTCCAAAACATCGTCTTATAAATGTCGTGCTAAAGACTAAATCTTAAATTAAAAAGATGTTCCGAGCCTGTTCTAATACATTCTTGTCAATCTATTGACCTCAGGGCAGGGCCGCCGCCGCGACCCTGCAGAGGAGAAGACGAACTTAAAATTGAAGCCGCAGGTGACCTTAGAACGCAAGGAACGGATCCCTGCTGAACATCAAGACCACGCGAGGATCAGTTCCGGGTCGGCACAGGGCAAGCCCAGAAACGAGCAACAGCAGCAGTTGCCGTCCCAGCGGCAGCACCAGTCGCCTCATCCAACTCCGTCCAGTTCCAGCCTCATCATGTCCATAAGATATCTGATGGCCCGTACAGGAAGCGGAATTACCAAGCTTTGTGTCATCCTATGAAGGCATCCTAACAGGGCAGCCTGTTATGCTAGGGTGGGAGAAGATTCACCTGGTACTAAAAAATAACTGCTGATCAGGGTAAAAAAAAAAGTGACACAGAAGAGCCGCAGTGTTTCTATACGGCTTCTTGTTGGATATTCGCCTGATATTTAATCGTGCGGTCTCGTGCACCAACGTCTGCGTGAATGCTCCCAGATCCGGTGCTGTACTGATATATATATACGGTGATAATTAATTCGATTATTTTGAATCATAAAATAGGTTTATTTCATGGTGTATACTAATAGGGCATTGTATTCCGCACTACAGAAAAATAAAAGAAGCTCAGCGATACGGTGAATCACCGCTCAAGTGTCCGATCCGGTGAGCTTGTAATGCCCCAAGGGAAGACGGCACAATGTGGTCAGAGCTTCAGCGCAAAACGCTGAAAGTGCAGAAATAACACGAATTTACCGTTTTCTAGAGGCTACAGCACTGGTGCGAAAATCGAACCGAAAATCAGACGTAAGATAGAAACTTTAAAAAATAGCTTCATGACTTTTTTTTTTTCCTTAGGTACCAGGTGCAAATTTTTATAGCGAGCAATCGCAAATATGCTTTTGCAGAAACCGTATCTGCCTTATGCGTGTGATGAACATCTTGCTGATGCGAAGATATCACGGAATTATTTTGTGTGTTCGGTGTTTGGTTGCTTTTTCGAACATGTGTCCCAGCCTTTAATTCTTCTCATAGGTGTGCATTTTTGGGGTCCCCAGAAAGACCGGCTGGTCTCCCGTTCGAACGTCTGTCTCCACGCAGCGAGGTGGCAGCGCCGTGGATGAAATCGCAGGGGTGCGCTGCGCGTAATCGGCGTGCTGTTGTAGCTGTTACTTTCCTCACTCACTACCTCCTTCAGTCTCAACAAGCTTAATGAGAAAATCATTGTTCACTTCTCTGCCTTTTTAGCAAGGACAGGTTTACCTATGTTGGGCTGTGAGGTGGATGCAGTGGCGATAACAACAAGCATGCTCAAGTTCTTCCTCCGCCTCCGTCTTTAGACCAAAGCAGTGAACAACGAGAGGGCAGCAAGGCGAGAACGGCTAAAGCTTCTGAAGGACAGTATTTGTAAATAATGCATCTGCGGAGTACTCAGTTGCTCTTGTCTGTCGTAATTTCTTGAGATTTGTTTCGTGGCTTGGTAACTGACAAATTCTAACACGCCGATTGATCGCAGCGCCGCCACGCGCTTTCGTTCCACAGCAGTCACCGACGGGGGCAGTGGACGGAAGACTAGCCAGCCTTTCTAGGGACAATATATCACCATTAAATCACGATCGAATGATTTCTGTCAGCGTCATAGCCGCGGTGGTGATGGTAGGGATAGATTCGCGTTGCAATTTAGCTTACCGATTATTCACTATTTTCCCGAGGCTGGGGGAAGCCAGGGAGAGATCGTGCGGTCGTGTGTCACTACTGCGTGATGTACGTTGAAGATTCAGGTTAGCAGTGATACTTTCATAGCCCCCTATACATACAGGCCCTAAACATAAAGGAGGCTATGGGTACTTCACTGGCTATATTTTTCATCTAGACTGGAGACACCAGACGCCAATTCCTAACTAACTTCTCGCTAAGTCACTTAATAGGTGTCCAGAGTACCGAAACTTCGAAGCACCACGCCGTGGTGCTAAATTCATCCCTATCTGTGCCGCCATTTTGGGGCATTGCATAGTACACTGTACATAGAACATAGAACATAGCTTTATTGATAGAACAATCATGTTTCAAGATACAATAGCGAGCCGGAATAAGCCCAAAGGGCTTGTGTACCTGGCTCGGCAGGTGGTGAAATCATAGTAGATTAGATAACAAAGAAGATTAGTTGAAAGCAATTTACAATCTATAGCACACCCGTTCTCTGAAACCTCAGTGCGTATTAACCCAAACCAAAAAGATACACACACCAAGCAAACACCTTATGGTGAATTCCGCTCGCAGATCTCGAGCGCTCCAAAAGCGCTCCATTTTGAGCGCGCATATTCCGCTCGCAGATCTGGCTCGACTTGGTCATCTTCCGCTCGTAGATCTCTGGCAGCTACCGCCCCGTGGAGCGCCTCAAACTCCGCCAAACTTGATCTGCGGGATTCGAGAGATCTACCCGGAACTTGACAGAGCGCCACAGAGCGCGCTACGTCATTTCCTTTCCCAGGACGGTGGCGCATGCGCAACGCGGCGTTGCCGGCGACCGGCCGCGCTTCCTCGCCGTCGACGAAGGGACGGTGGACGGTGCCGAGTCGGTCGAGATGGGTCTTCTTGGATGCATCGGTTGTTTACGCGGGATTGTGACGGCTCGGACGCTTCTACCTCGCGTTGAAAGCCGGGACAGGAGCGTGACAAATCGGAAGCGCTGACATCTGTGATCGTGAGAGGAAGAACGAGAAAGAAAACGGCAGAAAATCGGATGGAGGCCGACGCAAGGTTAGGCCTGTTCATTTTGCCGCCACTGATTGTTTACTTTTTTTACGCTGCATGCCGCCGACGTTTTCTCGCGCAATAAAGCAAGAACAGATTAGGCAACAACTGTGCCAGTGATGGTTTGTTACCTCTGTGTTTATTAAAGTCGTACCAGCAATTTGAACTCCGCCGATGGCAATCGCTGTGCGTGCCCCGCCGCTTCGAGGCGGCCGAAAGGTATGTGACGGTGCCGAATGCGGACGTCTTCCTCGTTATTTGTGACATGGGCTCCGTGGAGTGGATATTTTCGCCCGTCCTGTGTCGTGTGGTATTTCTGCAGCTAAGCAATGACAGTTGTCACTGGTCGTCGGAAAGATCAGTCGGCTAAGCGTTGGGGGCTCGTCAAGTTCGAGCAGCGGCCATCTTGAACGGCCGAGGGGGAGCAGTGGGAGCGGGGGAGGGGTCGCTCCAAAAAGGCGAGTTCATCTTCCGCTCGTCGATTCGGAGTGTGTCCCACGGAGCGGAATTTTGCCTCCCTCGCGGATTTTAGAAAGCGCTCCGGATCTACGAGTGGAATTCACCATTAGACACACTGCAACCGCAATGTTAAAAAAAGCGAAAAAATAAATAAATGCACTTTAAAAATTTGACTTTATTCCTCTAAGTTCCGTAACGCATTCCTAAGTTTTTTCTCGATGCTATAAGGAGCATTGATTCAGGTAGGCGGTTAAATACATGCGGCGCATAATACACTCTCACAGTCTCACCATACCGAGTTCGAATACGCGGTACCTCAAAACGAAGAGATGGCCTCATTGGCCACGCTGTTGAATATAAGGGGCTTTGAAATTGAGAGGGGGGGGGGGGAGGGCTTTTGGCTCCAGAAATGACGCAGCACGACGGTTTCTCTAAAAAGCCCTGTAAAAGACGACATGTGAAGTTCCTGAAATATCTCTGCACTTGAGACGTCTGGCATGTCAAACGCGACACTTTTCAAAATACTTTTCAACAACGAATTAGCTCTTGCGCGCCAGAACAACGAACATCCCATAAAAAGTTTTATGCCGTACCGTAAATAACTATATGCCAAAACCTGTGCTAGTACTATAACTGTTCGCATACTCGCACAGTTACCGAACAGTTATCGTACAGTTATTACGATAACTGTACGATAACTGTACTACATAGAGCGCCGTTGGCGTTGTCGGCAGGTCTTCCAGGTAAGTGTGTGGCGTTGTGGATAGCCTCCATAAATCATTTACTACATCAATTATATGGCATTTTAGCTGCACTCGTGTAATGATTACTTCGTTATTCTCGTTAAAGACCCCAGTGGTTAGCAGTCATACCGCCTAAATATCCAGACAGACCTATAGTTCATTCGAAGAAGTTGCTCTGTGGTGTGTTCTTGCTGCAGTGGCGAACTTTATCGCTTAGCGCTTAGCCGCCTATTTCTGTCATCACGTTACAGGGACACAGCAAAGGAAAAAAGAAAAGCAGATGCTGCTTTGAAGGGCGTGCTTAAAAAGCCTCTGACACGCCAAAAATTTTTTTTTCATGCTAGGCGTTGAAATGGCATATCAGGACACTACAGACGCTTTGCAGCAGCTGTGCATGGGCGCCGCCATAACTGACCTTCAGTTTTTGTTTCCTCTTATTCTGTTCGCTTCACCTCATCACTGCCACAGAATGACAGGTTATTGCCACCTTAGGTGCTACTGCGTCCTTCTCCCCAGCATAGGCCTCGGTGGAGGCTCATAAACGCCCGCTTCAGTGGCTCGGCATTTCGGTAAAACAGGAGAAGGTCGGCTATGGCGGCTCAATCTGGCGCGTGTGCAAAGCGTCTATAGAGTTGCGTAGTTTTTTTTATAAAAAATAGAAATACGAGGCCCAATTCAAAGTTCCCGCCAGTGCACTGTGACGTAACAGTGTACCGCAAGGTGTCGGGGCGGTCAGAAGGGAGGCACCGCCGGAAATCACGTGAGTTTTATCCCTCCTCGTGCTTACCGCAAGCGCGTGTAATAATTTTTTAATATTTTTGTTATTCTCCGCATTTCCACGAGTGATCCAAGCAGACAAGGTTTCTTTCATTTGCTTTTTATCCCTTAATGTTGCTATAAAGGTAGAAGAAGAGGAGTCAGTGAATTGACGTGATCAACTACAATGCCTAGAAGGTGCTGTGGTTGGGACTGTCCCGGGATTTCAGCAACTGAAGAAGAGATCACACTGCATGCATTTCCGAAAGACATACAAGAGATGGACCGGTGGCTGACTGCGGTTCCAGTAGGACAGCTATTAGAATCCGGGGGTAGGCGATGGGTATACTCGATGCACTTTAGTGATGAAGATTACAACCCTAGGCGAAGTTTACTGAAACTCACAGGTCTCGATGTGAGACCTCAACTGCAGGTCTGTAAGTTTCCTGCCCATCTACCTGCAGCAGCGGCACTCAAGAGGCTTGAATTCAGGCATATCGACGCATTGGCTGCATGTGCACCTAGTAAACAAGTTCTACTCATGTTCTAGACAAAACACATACTTTATGCTTGACGTTTACTTGTACTTGGTACATTCACCATTTCGTATTCTTTAGACGGCAGTCATCTTCAGCCTGGACAGTATTCGATGATTCAACGACCTCGGTGTCTGAACCTTCAGCAATGCGATCGCGGGCGTGTCGAATGCTAGCAATCCTAATTTCTGCGAGCGTTCTAAAATTTTTTTCTCTCATAAACTCTGATAGCTTGTTTTGCGTTCAGTATAGCTCTCTATCATTGGACTGACGGCATGCACTCGTACACTGGCTTGTACTCGCAACGCTTTCATCATTGACCTCCATCACGTCGATCCACTGACTCTTCGTCCTCAACTTTTACAGCACGCAAACTAACCAACGGTGCAGCGGTAAAGAGCTAGTGGAACTGAAACTTCGTTTTCTACGATCGCTCGTACAAAAAGTAGGATAAAAAAAAAAATAAAAAAAAAAATCTTAGGCACGGTCGCGGAGAGCACGAGGAGTGAAACTCACGTGACTTCCGGCGAACCCACTTTTAGTGAGGTAGGCCGATGCCTCCCTTCTGACCGCCCCGACACCTTGCGGTACACTGTTACGTCACAGTGCACGGCGGGAACTTTGAATTGGGCCTCGTATTTCTATTTTTTATTAAAAAAACTACGCCACTATATAGTGAAACAATTGTTTTGTAATGTCCTGATATGCCATTTAAACGCCTAGCATGAAAAAAAATTTTTTTGGCCGGGCCGAAATTTTGAGAATTCGCCCCGGCACGCGCGCATCACGAGATGAAAACGCGAGGCTTTTGCACATCGCAAAGCCTGACGTTTTCGTCGTCGGACTGCGCGTGCCGGGGAGAAATCCCCGGGGTTTCTCCTTCGTGTGAATACACAGGAGTGTTCGCTGACGACAGTCGGATAAAAACGAAATATAATTCTAGAGGTAGGACTGGCCGAAAAGGTGCGTGTGACCCCATTTGATCCTTTCAAACGCTTGATTCTCACTCAGATATTTGGTTTGAACGTCCGTAAATCGATGGGGCGTTTAGATATTCATATCTGGATTTTAATTCCAACAATTAGGCAGATCGCCCATAGGGTGTTGCACGCTCTTGCCGTTTCGGTTCTCTATTGGTTCGGACCGATGACGTCATAAAAAAATAGTAAATGTGCTCAAAATTGTGAACTTCTTTCACCTATTATGTTCAAAATACATGAGATTTCTTCTTTATTATATTTTTAATGTGTTGCTAAAGTCCCACACACTAGTTCCAGCGAACGCGATGGAAATTTAAAACGAAAAATGACCAGAAATGCTTTGCAGGGCCCTTTTAAGCCGCTAGCATTTTTTAACGTTTTTAGACATTCAAAAGACCGTCGTATAAACGCAGCAGCATTTTATTGATTTATTTACAACTACACACAAAAGTTTTAGGACTGCATGGACAGCAACATGATAAAATAAAACAGTCTCGAGCTCGCGAGGAGGAAGAACACCGTTGACGGCGCTTCGATTACAATAGACCACGACTAGAGCTTGTTATCAAGAAAGCTGCGACGAGAAGAGGAAGCCTGCTCCAAGGGCTGCATCTACTGCAGAAATCGCGACGTAGAGTGCGACGAGCATCACCTCGTATGGGACTGCCCAAACTTCGATGAGGAGAGAGCAAAAGCCCTGGACGCGCTAGACCAACAACTCCGCCCCACCTCCTTCGAAGTCTGGTGTCGACCTGAGGGAGAAAGGGACAAGCGCGTCGCGGTCTTGTCCGGCCTGCTCAGTTACCTGAGCGAGACCAGGGCTGGACATGCACATATAAAGGGGTCGTTCCCCCACGGCGGTACCACAGCTGTACCGGAGTTATGTAAATCGCCAATGTCCCGCCTAACCAACTATCTCTAAACTTGCCAATAAGTTGACTCCTCCATTCACCAGTGTCAATAAACGTCTTTTCACTCACTCACTCACCTGACAATCGCTTTACTGGCCAGATGAAGCTTGCGGCGAAGTCCAGCAATGATCTCTTTATGACGATTCTCAGGACAGTGTGCAGTCGACGCGATCTCTGCAAATGATTAATGCAGACAAATGAAACCGACGGTGAGCGTTATGATATAGTAAGAAGAATAAGTGAAGGGACACGTAATTCACACGACCATCTTCTGGGCGTGGTGTTTGCTCGCGACCCAAGAGTACGGTCTGATTCGCCGATAGCAAAGGGACCTGTGTTAAAGGTACCTTTTTGTTGACCGTGTGAATATGGTATAAATCACACGGCAGCGTAAAGGTACCTTTAGCACAGGTACCCGTCGTAAAGGGAGCTGGAGATCGTGATCACACAGCGCATAAAGGTTCCTTTCGCTAAGGGAGGTCCTGTGTTAAACGGAGCTCACCGAGCTCCCTTAACAGCTACAGGGAGCAGCCTCGGACCCACGAACTCAAAATAATATCCCAGATATATAAATATGTATTGTTTAATGCATTATAACACATTGAATATATATAAATATCAAATTATAAAATGATTTCTGAACACAAATGTGATGGAATAATCCATTAACGATGAACGCATACTCTAGCTAGCAGGTAGCAGCGGCGGCACGTGGAAAACAATGTCTGCTACGAACCCGAACGCGATGGACCACTGCGAGCTATTTTTCGAGGTTGTAGACGTGTCGCCCGACTCTCCCGCCCAAGGACCCTTTATCTTCGTCGTCATCTATCCCTTTCGATCGCGTGACTGGCGTAACCATGAGACTCCGTCGTGGTTCGTTTCTGCCGGGCACTATTTAGCTACTTCAGTGAGAACTTTGTGGAAAAATGGAGCTGCTCAACAGAAAAAGGTCGCCCACCTCGCAACCCAAATACAGTGAACTAGAATATAGGGGTAGTGGAAAAGCGTCGGCGCCGACCCATCGGCTGTGTGAAGCCAGAAGTGTAGACTGCCGCGAGTGGCGCTGTTGTCGAAATCCGGAGGACTTGGCTACTGTAACATGGAATATGGCGTCGCGTACGTTCTCAGATGGTTCCTGTGGTGTCTGTGGTCGTTTTCGCGATTTGTTTTCGTGAATGTCAAGGGCTTGGCATTGTGATTACATAGGTTCGAGTCTTGTCGCTAAGCAAGTGAAAACGAAGAGAAAGAAGACGGATCCACACCGCACGCGCCAGCATGCAAGACTGGTTACCCCGGCTTTCACTACATTGCCCAAGTAAGCATTAAACATTAAGTCATAGACGTTGAAACACCCATAAAGCATACATTGCTGTTAGTCCAGCAGTGTGAATGGTGTTTTTATGCGTGGTTTCTTTGTTCAGCTGGCCCATCGTAAGCATACATAGGCCACACTAATGAACCGCTAAGATCAAAAACAGCTAAGCTTGGCGCGAACTTCGCTGGGAGGAGTGCTCCGGAATCGAACACCAGCGCTACCTGGTAGGTTCTACACGAAGCGCCCTCACCTGGAGGCCGGCTATTTTTCCACTACTTCTATTCTAGTTCACTGTAACCCAAACTCGTAAACGCAGATGATTTAGGGCCAATGTGGCCAGACAGGTCGGACGTTTTAAAGCAAGACTCATTTAGGTGCGCCCTTAGACTTAGAGAAAAAAGTAAAGTGCCGCAAAAGCAGATAAAAATAATATTTCGGTTTTAAATGTAATATTTCACATCCCAAAAAAAAAAAAACTGCGCGTCAAATTGATTTTGAGGAATAATTATTTACCACGTGCTCCTCTCGCGGTTTAGCTGGAATGCAATCGACATCAACCTAAAGTGCTCCGTTTATTTATCGTGTGATCAAGAACGCCATTTACTACAGGTACCTTCAGCTAAGGGACCGAAGCTAAAGGTACCTTTACGCTGCCGTGTGAATGGGGTATAACATCGTTCCCGGCGTATGATGCACTGCTGCGGCGCGCGTCCGGCGCCCGTGCGCAGAACTTCTTTTGTTTCCACATGCCATATGGTCAGATGGCACTAGGCCACGATAGCCTTTACTTATGACATTCGTAACATTCCTTCCCCCCAGATTGTTGTTTTAGGGGAAATAACGATGCGATGATTTTGTGGTCCGTGTGGACCGGCGTGAGGCTGGAGAGCTAGTGATGACGAGTAGGTTCGACGACTACTTGTTGAACCACTGGCGCTTCATTTGCTGGCATGGCTGGTATGCTCTGTTTCACCTGATGATGTACCGCAGGAAAGGCTACAAGCGCGAGCTCCTTGCTCTGGGGCACATCTCGGCGGCACAAGCTCTCGTGACTTAAGAGCGGCTGCCAACGCTATGAGCTCGCGCTTCTAGCCTTCGCTGCGGTACAACATAAGGTGAAACGAAGTATAGTATTGCCTGTATGGGATGACGGTTGCTCATCGAACGGATGGCGTGCATTTATATCTGGGGATTCCGGTGTGAGTATGGGTACTCGATTGTCAGGTCTACTCAGGTCTACTATGATCGCTATGTCTGTGCCAATTGGTTCAGTCTTCCAGTTGCTTTTCGTTGGAAGATGCACTTGGGCTAACTTGGCACCCAGGATTGACCAGGCCTGAAATTCTTCACGATGACGTTTGAGCCAGGACTTGGCAATTCTACACGACGTGCACTTTTGTCCTATAGTTTCTGCTTCAGCTGTTTTAAGATAAGAAGTTTCCATAAGTCCGGGGAATTCGCAGCATCCTCCCCATAAGTAATTCTGCAGGAGATTGACCCGTCAGATCACGAGGGGTCGTCGAGAACTGAAACAGTAATCTATCAGTCTTTGTTTGAAATTCGCCGAGTGGGGCTTTCTCCTGCTTGTTCTTTACCAGCTGAGTTATACGTTCAGCTGCATCGTTTGAAGCAGGATGATACAATGATACCTTGATGTCCCTGGTGTGATTTCGTCTTAGTAACTGGAGAAATATCGCACCTATAAATGCAGTTTCATTATCAGATATGATGATGTCTGGTATTCCCTGCGTTGCAAAGATGGTCCTCAAGCAGTTCACTGTTGCTTCTGAGCATGGAGAAAATACGAGCATTACTTCAACCCACTTAAAGTAGGCGTCCACGAGGACTTAAAAGCAATGCCCTTGGAAAGGTCCACCGAAGTCGACGTGCAGTCTTGACCATTTTTTTTTCTGAAAAATACGAAGGTGTTGAGAATACTGACCGACGCAAGTGATGATGTTCCTGAGATGTCGCAGAGAACTTCACCTTATCTGAGATGGCTTCATCAATGGGAGGCCACTAGACGTGACTTCCGGCAGTCATTTTAATTTTTTCAATGGCCGGGTGACCTTCGTGAATTAATTTTAATGCTCCTTGTCGAGGAGATTCAAGTATCACGCCTCTCGTTTCCCAGAGCCCGGAGTCATCTTGCAGGCTGAGCTCGTGCTCTCGAACTCTGCATGAGTGGGATCTATGTGGCTTCTTGAGGTAGCTGGCCACCTTCTAACAAGATATCGTGGATCCTCGACAACATCGGGCCCTTCTTTGAGGCTTGAATGAACACAGTAGACGACAGCACTCGTGGACATCATCATTCAAACATAAAAATATCGGCTCGCGTCTCCACTGTGATGCTCTTGTTTTTTAGAGGCAACCTGCTCAGTCCGTCCGCGTGTCCAATTGTCTTCCCCGGACGGTAGACTAAGCCGTGTTCGTGCAAAAAAACACGAGGGCACAGCGTTCTACTCTAGGAGAGTTTCGCTCTAGAATGGCCTCGTTGGGACCAAGAAGTCCAATTAGTGGCTTATGATCTGTAATTGATTAAAAGTGTCTTCGCCAGGGGTATAGACGAAATCTTGTTACACCAAAAATAATGCCAAAGCTTTTCTGTCTTGCGGCTCCGCCGAACCTTGCGGGGCCGCCGAACCCACGGTGATTCACGCTCATGACCCAGTAGCGGGGTCGGACTGTGGTCGAGCTCTGATGGGCTCTCCCCGTTGGTTTTTTCCGGGGTGTTCCTTTAGCTGGTTCCGGTTTTTTCCTCTCCCTTAATTGACTTTTTGGTAAAATCCACACTTGATCCTACGATCCAATTCATTTATATTTATTGGCATTAATATCGGTTGTGCCCTCGATGCGGTACCAATTGAGGCATTTTTATTGTTCAATGTTTTATAAGGCCTCGCCCTATCAAATGTCCAGTTGACAACAGCTCCTTTCGGATGGCTGCAGGCTTCTGAATGCGAACGCTGGAGGACATTCCACACCTTCGGCTTTGCGGTGGGCCAGAACGGCTTCTAGTCCGAATGGAGTCGAAGCATCACTGGTAAATATAAGGTCTTGTTTGGGGTTTTAATGAACCAGCACACGAACTAAAGTAAAAAATATCTTTTTCTGGGAACGAGGCTTCTTGTTCTTTCAGCACCATGGCGTTCCGCTTGCTAGCAGGTGAAGTAAGGGGTGAAGAATCGAAGACAGGTTTGGAACGAACTCGTTGTAGTAGCTTACCGAACCCAGGAAACTTTGTACTTCCTTGATGCTGTTTAGCGCTGGAGCTTTTAGGACTGCTTCGACCTTGCTAGTAGCAGAATGTAGACCCTCTGCGTCAATGATGTGTCACAAGTACTCAAAAGCTAGTGTCTATCATGAATTGACACTTGCTGAATTTCAGCTTGATTCCTCTTTCTGTCGTTCGGTGGAATATATTGGTGAGGCTGCTCAGGTGAGGTGAGGTTGTTGTTATCCGTACCAGTCACCAGAATGTCGTCAAAATAGACGACGACATAGTTGAGGCCTTGGATTAGGGTTTTCATCTACTTCTGTGAGATGAATGGAGGCGACGAAATCTCAAAAGGTAACCTCGTTAATTAAAAGAATTCCTTTGGGAAGTTGATCGTGGCGTATTTTCTTGACGCGAGATCGACGACCAGTTGCTAGTAGGTGTCTTTCAGGCCAAACTTGGTGAGATTGACCCACCTGAAAGCTTCATCCACAACTCCTAAATTCATGGGATTAAGCAGTGGTCCGGGACTGCAACAGGGTTGACAATCACTTTATAGTTTCCGCATATGCGAATGCAATCATCTTACTTTGGGACAGGCGCGATCGGTGCTGCCCAGCCGGAAGATTTCACGGGTTTTAGGATGCCCTGTCGCTGCAAACTCTGCAGTTTTTCAGACACTTTATCAAGCAAAGCGAAGGGAACACTTCGTGCCTTAATACAGGGTCACGCTGCTTATACGTCATAGACAGAACACAGATTGGAACGCGAGTCGCCGCGAAGTCCGTGCTTCGAATGCCACATGGCAATGAGCCCAAAGAGAAATATTGGCACGCGGCATTCGAACCACAGATATTGCGGTGACTTGTATTTGCAGACTGTATTTTGTATGATGTATGAGCAGTGTGACCCCGGCATTAACGAAGAGTGGTTTCGCCTCTTCACGGACTGTCAGTTTTACTGGAACTCCTTGGAAAGTCTCTGGTCTGTCGTGTCCAGAGACTGACAGAAATCTGGCAATTCTGGTTCGGGGAGAGACGCCATATCAAAGAGCGGGAAACAAACGTTCGTCTCGATCTCGTCTCTTGTGTTCTTGGAGGTTCGCACACGGTACACGACATGGTGGCAGTGGTGGGATGATCGACCACGAGACCTCGAGGACGCCTGGAGTCGGTTTTCAATGGCGCAAAACCAGTCAGGGCCTTCGCAAGCCGGAGATGCCGCGGCACAAGCGGGCGGGGTTCCGTTCTTCAATCCGTTCGCCGTTGAAACTCAGAAGAAGCCCGACTTTAAAGACCCAAACGACTGGAGGAGGTGAATCGCACAATGGGAACACTATCGCATCATCTCCGGGCTCCATCTACGAGACCAAACGACCCAGGTGAACACATTTCTCTACGCTATGAGACGAGAGGCAGAGGACGTTCTATTTTCACTGAAGCTGTCAGCGGACGAACTAAACGTCTACGGTACAGTGAAAGAAAAGGTTGAATCCCACTTCATTCCTCATACGAACGTCATATTCAAACGGGCAAAGTTTAACATGAGGAAACAAGAAACGCACGAGACAGCGGAAGCATTCATAACAGACTTGCACAGGATGGCAAACACCTACAACTACGGAATCCCCAGGGAAAACCTGATCAAAGATCGGCTGGTCGGGGGCCTCCTAGACAAGAAGCTGAGTGAAAATCTTCAACTTGGACGCAAGACTAACTCTACAAGGGGCGATTGCGGCGGCTCGTAACTCCGAAACGGTTAAGCGTCAACAACACGAACGGCGTGGTTACGAGGCAGCGCCTGCCGACGTCGACGAAGTTCATAAGCGAGGAGGCCGTTATTGTCCACCACACCGCGAACATTCAAACATACCGACAGCGTCAGAAACATCGTGGTCCTGCAGATGGTGCGGCGACACTATGAGACATAGCAAGGCGCAATGCCCAGCAACAGGGAAGAAATGCAAGGGATGCAAGAAAAGTGGCCATTTTCAAGCGGTGTGCATGACCAGAGACCGTCCAACACACGCACGCTCAAGCAGCAACGGAAAGCAAAGAAACTCCGCTGTGGAGGAGCTATTCGTGGGACAGGTGCTACACAGCGCGAACGTACAACCACGGATGGTAAGAGCCAGAATTGGACAAAAGACGCTGACATTCAAGATCGACACCGGTGCAGATGTCACGGTGATTCCAGCCACAGAATACGATGAACGTGCCATGGGTACCCTGAGGATGGCCAACGACAAGCCTCTCACCGCAGGGAGAGCACATCTCTGTTAGCGTCAGCATTAGCGTGATGGACATCACCTTTTTTGAGTATCCGCCATATTGTGTTTACCGAGACCTTCGAGGCGGTCGGATGGGCGTCCGGCTCGCACCCAAGTTTTCCGAGTTTTGTACCAATGTATGTTATTACAAGTCTTCCTAAATAAACCCAGTTTTCTATTACAATCAGAAGTGGGATGCAACTACCGCTTACATCGATGATCGATCGGCGACGAGTTCCGGTGGTTCGTCAACAACAAGCCCAACAACAACGCTGCGAAGCCTAACCGCAAACCACGTGTGATCGCAGTGAGACCACGAGTGACCTACGATGTCGAGGAAGGACGTCAAGCCCGACCCGTCAGTTCAGGACAATGCTCCGGCCGTGATGGAGATGATGGCTCAAGTGTTGCGCCAGAATCAAGAACTCCTCGAACGCCTGACGCTGTCGCAGATGAGTCGACCAGCGCCTTCGGACGTCGCCATGCGGGTGGCTCCGGATGCGTCGGCAGCGGTTTCCAAGTTCACGGGACTTGAGGGTGATATCGTGGCCAACGAGTGGATCACGGAGTTCATCCAGGTCGCCGAGTTGGCAAGATGGAACGACGACGAGAAAATCACTGTGGCGAAGCTCAAGTTGTCGGGACCCGCGCGCGATTGGCAGCAGTCAACGGGTATGGCGTGCAAAGCCTGGTCTGCTTGGGAGGCCGCGTTTCGGGACGCGTTCGTGCGCCCACCAACCAAGACGGAACAGTGGCGGATCATGGAGCAACGAGTCCAGAGGAAAGGCGAGTGTCATGAAACATACGTTCGCGAGAAAGAAAAACTCTGCGTTCGTCTCGGGCTTAACGTGGACGAAACGAAGGAAGAGATCATCACCGGACTACTTTCGAGAGAGCTGAGTTACGCTATGCGGAATCGAACACACCACTCTGTGAACGACCTCCTGCGTGACATAAAAAGCTACGAGCACTTCGAGAAGAACCGAGATGCGAAGTTCGCGTCAACTGGAACCACGAGACCCAAGCCATCAGCAGAGCTACCGTCCGTGCCGCAACAGAACAAAACGACAACACGCGGAGTCAAGTGCTACAATTGCCAAAGGCTGGGACACTACGCGAAGAATTGTGACAAACCCCTCGACCACGAGTGTGCACGAGGTGCGGAGGAGAGGGCCATGGTGCGAGAAACTGCCCCAAACGTGAGTCGGATGCACCACAAGTGATCACAGTGCGTTGTGAAAACAAGACCTGTTCGTCGGAAAGCTTCAAGCAGGTTGAAATCGAGGGAGAACCAGTGATCGCTCTTCTGGACACCGGAGCAAAAGTGAGTCTCATGAAGGCGCAGTGTACCAAGCGCCATGGTAAAGAGATTCAAGGCAACACAGAAGTACTAAGAGGAGTGGGAGGTGAGTGCATGTCACTGTGCGAGGTGCGTGTCAAGATTCGCTGCGATGAGCACGAAGTGGATGAGGACCACAATGCGCGTTGTCAGAGACAACATTTTCACTGGACCCGACGTGATTATTCGCGCCTCCAGCTCGGCGCTCGCCCTCCCGCGGCGGAAACGGGAAGCGCTCTAGTGAGGGTCCCCCGGTTCTCCTGCTCAGCGGGCACGGCGGAACTGCGCGCGATCATGGCTCGCGAAATGTCGTTTCCGAATGCAAACAACACTCTTCACTGTCCCAACGTAGTGCTGCAGCCGGTATGGGATTGTACCTTACTGGAGAGTTTTAGTATTGCGCATAGAAGCAAACGCAAGCGGTGTGCGTTTGCGTTCGAGTTGCGTGCCCCACGTTGTGCGTGCGCCTTATCGCCATGCGGTATCCAAGACCGCAATTTTGGGCTCCGCGCACGCGCAGTGTGGAACACGCAAAGCTAGCGCAAACACACAGCGCTTGCGTTCGCTCGTATACGCAATACTAAAACTCACTACTGTTTCAGCGGCTTCCAACGCCCACGAAACGCGCTGCAGTGAGCAGACGTGCAAGCAGGTAGGCGTTCCTTCGAACTGGAAAGGCTGAGATTGGCAAAACGACGGAGCGTAAAAATGAAAGCAACTAAATGTTATAAAAAATTAGTAATTAAAAAAAATGTTTTTTTTTCTTTTACTTTTGGGAATTTCGTTTGGAAAAATATTGGCGGTGATTTTGGACGTTTTGCCGATTGTCAAAAGTCGCGACTTTGATAGCCAAATATACTTTACCCACAATAATGTAATTCTACATGGATTTCTCACATCAGCTAGAATGTTTTCATTGATTTTAGACTATTTTTTATTACTTGGTAATTAAAAATGCTGCAATTGGCACCAGTGATGATAATGAGCACACTTTTGATTGTCATATTCGTTCGCGTGTTTGAAATTAGATAATAAGCAACAAATTATATTAGAGCTTAAAAATTACGTATTAAAATATCTGAATTTTAATATTATTATTATTATGAATACAAATCGCGGCAATGTATGCCCCCAATTAACGCCAAGATCACGAAAATACGCCATTTAAACATAATAGTCTTTCCAGAAAGGTATAATTTTGTTTTCTTTTTAGCATATGAAAAACTCTGACATCGTTATCAAGATAGACAAACAGTCAAACACTGGATGTAATATAAAGTTTTAAGCGTCACGCGTTGCTATAAAAAAACACACACACACTTCAGCTGTCTGACTCGGATTGAGTCTTTGGGTTGTTGCAGTGAGAACAGCGTTTATTAATTTATACGTTTTGTGGACATATCGTAAAAATTGGAATTATTCTATTATCTTGTGCTGGGAATAATGTTAAACCAATTAATCATCTAAATACCCAAACACCCATTAAAAGGCCCGCAGTTCATTATTTCCCATGACAATTATCTGAGCGAGAAAAGGCAGTGAGAACGCAAAAATATCAGCACTGACTTTTTCAACAATTACAACAACTACAAATATCAGCCTGGATCAAACATGTATGTCACAAAATAAAGTTTCCGCGAACAACCTCTCTAACTAAATAATTACGATGTGAGACACACCTTGAGTTATGAAAAAAATCCGAAATAAAGACCTATATCGAGAAAGTAAATCCAAAAAAGAGGTTAGTTTCGGTTTCGCTCCAGAATTAAAACGCGCATCCTTACGTAAATATTCCGCTAAACACCGTTCTTGTTTTCAGGGTAAAGAGGTGACCTGCGCTCATAACACCCTAGCTTCCTCGTATTACCAGAAATAATTTGTGTCGCTCAGTGAAGCCAGCACACTAGACAGGCTCAACAGCGGCACGCATCTCCGACCCTCACTAAAACCGCCATTTTGGAAAATGAGTGGCGCCACCTATAGTTAGTTGGAGTCGCGAATAGGCACTGACATCATTGACCACCCTCACCTTGTATTGATCAGGAAGCATGGACAAACTGCACTGGTTGATGAGCGTCGCTATCCATTTCTACAGGATTTTCACGTGGATATGGACGACAACAGAGTAGTGCTTCGTGCGTCAGAGACTGTGACAGTCCCAAAGAACTGCATCCAGTGGGTCACAGTTACGACTGGGAATGAGACGACTGAGGGACCCCACGTCTTCTCGACGGGTGGGGAAATCGACATTCTTTGCCAAATGAGAGGAGGCAAGACAGAGATCCCCGTCGTTGGTGCTGTAAACTGCGACGTCACTCTGAAGAGGGGACAAGTCGTGTCACGATGCGAGTCTTCACCAATGAATCCTGACGTACCTGATGTATACAGCGTGCTGCAGCAGGTCATCGAAAGTGAGCCTGGAAAACAGAAGAGACTCGCACCGATAACAGCAGAAGAGGTCAATGTTGGTCCCACCATAACCGAAGACGAGAGACGTGAGCTGTGCCAAGTCATCAACGAGCACCGAACATGTTTCGCGCAGAACATGACTGAACTGGGACGTAAGGATGTGGTGACGATGAAAATCAAAGAAAAGCCAGGAAGTGCGCCTGTTAAAAGGTCGCCGTACCGTGCATCGTGGAGTGAACGCGAGGTTCTGCGCAAGATTACAGACGACCTCAAGGCTAATGGCCCCATCCGCGACCGGAACTCTGAGTACAGTAGCCCCGTTCTCTTGGTGAAGAAAAAGACCGGTGAATATCGCATGGTAGTCGACTACCGTCGCCTGAATGCCCAAACCGTGAAGGACAGCTTTCCACTGCCACGGGTTGATGAAGCATTGGACCGACTCGCTGGAAACACACACTTTAGTGTTCTAGACATGGCCCATGGTTACTTCCAAATCCCCATGGATGAATCGTCCATCCACAAGGCTGCTTTCACAACTCCAGATGGACATTTCGAGCTCCTGCGTCTATTCTTTGGGCTAGCTAACGGACCTCCTGTCTATCAGGGAATTATCTCAAGGGTGCTAGGACCACTGGGCTGGAATGTAGCAACCTGCTACCTAGATGACATCTTGGTACCCGCCAAGGACTGGCCAGAGATGCTGGTGAAGCTACAGCAGGTGTCGGACACAATTTTCAAGGCCGGTCTAACTCTGAGAGTGTCGAAGTGTGAGTTTGGGAAGACAGAAGTCGAGTACTTGGGAGTGGTGTTGACACCTCAGGGGATCCGACCAGGAAGCAGAAAACTCTCGGCGATCATCGACATGCCGAGGCCGACCAGTGCGACCGAACTTCGACGTTTCTTGGAGCTCGTGAGCTTCTTTCGAAAGTTTGTACCACAACATGCAAGCATCGCCGCACCCCAGCATAGGCTGCTAAAAGCCGGAGCAGTTTTCGATTGGTGCCCAGAGGCAGATGAAGCCTTCACCAAGCTCAAGGAGAAGCTGGTGTCAGCTCCCGTGCTGGCACTATTTGACCATCGTAAGGAGGACCGAGCTCCACACTGATGCGAGCAGCAAGGGACTTGCAGGCATGCTCCTGCAAAAGGGAGATACAGGTTCTTGGAACCTGGTGTACTGCGTTAGCCGCCGTACAAGTGAGACGGAACAGAAGTATCACTCCAGCCGACTGGAACTTTTGGCAGTTGTGTGGTCAGTGGGACGACTCCGCTGTCTTCTGCTGGGAGTGAAGTTCACCATCGTCACAGACTGCAGCGCTACGCTGTACCTTAACACATGGAAATCCGTGAAACCTCAGATTACCCGCTGGTTCGTAGAACTGTGTGGCTGTGACTATGTCATACGGCACAGACCAGGAACTCAAATGGAGCATCTGGATGCGCTTAGCCGTGCCCCAAGTGATGAGCGCGAGCCAACAGCAGATGGTGATGAGGACAAAAACCCAGAAATGTGCATCGCACCTGTCTACTACACAGTACCAGTTGAAGACAAGGTGGCTATGATTCAGGCACAAGACCCAGAGTTGAGAGCTCTACTTGAGATACTGCACAAACCTACAAGTGAGCGTACCTCGTCGGAAAGACATCAAGTGCACAATTTTGAAGTGCGCAATCTTGTACTACCAGCTCCACAGCGGAACAAGCTCACGGAAGCTTTTCGTGGTCCCACGAAGTATGCGGAAATTCATCACGGTGAAGTTCCACGACTTTGGTCGTCACTTCGGTGTTGACAAGACTGTGGCTGAAATCCGCGAGAAGTTCTGGTTCCCCGGAATGGTGGCATATGTGAAGCAACATGTGCGACAGTGCATCGAATGCTTGTTCCTCAAGCAACTAGGTGGCAAGGTGCAGGGAAAGCTAAACCCTATCGGACCAGGTCTGCGACCGTTCGAAATCGTCCACATGGATCACTTGGGTCCTTTTGTGAAGAGTACACAGCGCAACAACGTCCTGCTGGTGCTTGTCGACAACCTCATGAAGTTTGTTCGGCTACGTGCATACCCCAGCACAGAAACAAAGTATGTGCTCAGGTTCCTGGACGATTTCATCTGCGACTATGGTGCCCCTCGCCGGATCATAACTGACCGAGGAAGTTGCTTTACCTCAAGAGACTTTGAGGACTACTGTCTCTCAAGAGGGATCAAGCACACATTGACTTCGACACAGCGACCTCAGGCAAACGGCCAAGTCGAACGGATCAACCGAATACTGATCTCAGCAGTTGCAGCCTCAACACAGTACCAAACCCAACGTGACTGGGACCATCATCTGCAGAAAGTACAAGCAGACATCAACAGCACTGTCAGCAAAACAACAGGCCGTTCCCCATTTGAACTTTTGTATGGATTTGTGCCAGCGTTAGGAAGCAACCTTCAAGAACTGGTCCCACCTGACACAGAACACCAACGGAGTGTCCACGATCTGCGGAAGGAAGCCAGGCAGGCGATTCTGGATTCTCAGACTAGCGCTAAACGACGGTATGACCAGAGACACTGTGACGCGCTCCACTACGCAGTAGGTGACGTGGTGGTGGTGAAACGAGCACTTGTTTCTACTGGAGAGTCCGCCAAGCTGCAGCCTAAGTACCGAGGACCCTACACGGTTGTGGAGGTACTTCCATCAGATACCTACCGCGTAAGCAACATGCCTTCCGAACATCCAAGAAACAGCCAGTACACGACAACAGCCCATGCAAGTCAACTGAAGCTGTTTAAACTGGCCTCAGAAGAGAAAGCTTCAATCGAGTGCCCAGATGGCCACACCAGCATGGACAGTGACAGACAAACGGTTAACCCTTCATACTCCAGCTGTGAAGAAGCAAGTGACAGGGATCAACCTAGTAGTCCCCAGTGTACCTTGCGTCAGTCAAAACGCGCGAAGCGTAAACCTGTGTGGACAAAGGACTACGTTAACTGAGGACAGTTAAAGGAGCAGGATGGCCGAGTGTTAGCGTCAGCATTAGCGCGATGGACATCACCTTTTTGAGTATCCACCATATTGTGTTTACCAAGACCTTTGAGGCGGTCGGATGGGCGTCCGGCTCGCACCCAAGTTTTCCGAGTTTTGTACCAATGTATGTTATTATAAGTCTTCCTAAATAAACCCAGTTTTCTATTACACCTCCCCACCCTTGGACAGTTCATCTGGACAATCAAGTGGAACAATAAGACGACCCAGCAGAAGATCTTTGTTGCTGTAGGTCTCCACTGCGTGCTACTCGGACGTCCAGCGATTCAAGCCCTCAACGTGCTTCCGGTACTGCACGAGGTCAGCACTACCAGCAGCCATTGTCCCAAGGAATACGAGTCGCTTCTGGAGGAGAGTCTGGGAACAATGAAGACGACGTACAAGATCGCACTTCACCCTGATGCCAAGCCCTTTGCGATCACTTATCCTCGACGTGTGCCTATCCCAATCCTTTCAAAAGTTCGTCAGGAGATAAAGCGAATGCTGGATTTGGGAGTGATCCAACAGGTAGAGCGCGCAAGGGAATGGTGTGCGCCAATGGTATTCGCAAAAGAAAAGACGACAGCCTGAGGACTAAGTACACGTAGCAGAGCGCGTTGAAAACTACAGAATACACAGAAAGAATAAAACACATGAAGGACGAACACAGACACACACAGTTCTTTCATGTGTGTCTGTGTTCGTCCTTCATGTGTTTTATTCTTTCTGTGTAGCCTGAGGATCTGTGTCGAATTCGGGAGCGCGTTATTATGCCCACAGTCGAAGAGAACTTGACAAAGCTCGCTGGAGCGCGCCTTTTCAGCAAGCTGGATGCAAACGCGGGTTACTGGCAGGTTCCCTTGGCACCCGAATCCAAGGAACTGACAACCTTCATCACGCCCGTGGGACGCTTCCAGTTCCAACGGCTGCCGTTTTGTATCTCAACAGCACCTGAATTCTTTCAGAAAAAGATGCGCAGAATTCTCGAGGGAATACCAGGTCAAGTATGTCACGTGGACGACATAATGGTGTTCGGGACTGACGGGCAAGATCATGACAGGAACCTCGAGCAGGTACTCCAATGTCTACGCAACGCAGGAGTCACCCCAAACAAGAACAAATGTCAGTTTACAAGGAACAAAGTCAAGTTCTTGGGTCACAGCCTGGACAGCACAGGCATCGCAGCTGACCCAGAGAAGACAGCAGCTGTGACAAACATGCCAGCACCTGAAAACCTGAAGGAGCTGCGATCGTTTCTAGGCATGGTCAACCATCTGGCAAAATTCCTTCCCATGATGGCACAAAAGACAAGGCCGCTGAGGGACTTGCTACACAGCGACGCAAGTTGGTATTGGGGGGAACCACACGAGAGCGCCTTTCAACAAATCAAGGCCGAACTTAGTACGACTCCGGTCCTTGCTTACTACAACCCTCAAGCGCACATCACTCTTTCATCCGATGCATCATCATACAGACTTGGGCCCGTACTGCTACCGGAAGACCAAGATGGGAAAAGACTTCCTGTGGCTTACGCTTCTCGAGCCACGACGGAAACGAAACAGAAATACGCTCAAGTAGAAAAGGAGGCGCTCGCTCTCACATGGGCGTGCGAACACTTCCGAATGTACCTACTAGGACTGAGATTTCATGTGGAAACGGACCCCAAACCGCTGGTACAGTTGTTCTCAACAAAACGACTAGACGAGATGACGCCACGTCTACAACGCTTGTGGATGAGGATCCTGAGTACGACTTCACAACATCTCACACACCAGGCAAAAAGCTGCACACTGCCGCCGTACTATCGCGGAAGCTTTGCACATCCCAAGCAAGCTACACAGACAAGGACGAATCCTACATACAAGAGTATGAACTCTTAGCCTTGGAACTCTTGCCTGCGTCATCTGAACTACTCGACAAACTCAGGTCCGAATTGAGTAAGGATGTGACCACGGCACAGATCACGCTCTACTGCCAGAAGCCTGTGGCCGGTGCTCACAGACTTGACACCAGAAGCAAGGAAGTACGGGAGCGTGGCATCAGGACTTACCACAGTTCAAGGGCTCCTGATGAGGAACAGCAGACTTATCATTCCACAAAGACATTCTCGAACGCCTGCACAGTGGACACCAGGGCATCGTGAGGTGTCGAGCCAGGGCGAGGGACTCGGTTTGGTAGCCAGGCATCAGTCAACAGATCCACGACTACGTCAACTTGTGTCCTTCCCGCCAGAAGTTCCGACAACCAGGTGCAAAGCCCATAATTCAGACACCTTCTGCCCGAACGTCCATGGCAAGAGATCGGTATGGATCTGTTTTTGTTGGACGCGAAAAACTACTTGGTAGTGTGGGAACCACGTGTTCCACGTTTCCCTATCTAGGCCTAGCACACGCTGGCCTTGGGAGCGTTATGGCGACGTCATCCCGGATACAGGGCAAGGCCGCATTCCTCGAAGAGGGCGTTTCTACCCTCGCCCTTTTGGGTGAACGCGCCTCCGGCGCACCCTTTGGAAATGATTGGGGACGCGGCCCGTCTGCGGGATAAGCCACACCACCTACCCCGGGCGCGTCCATTTTCCGCTGGCTAGATAAGCGCGCCGCGAACGACGGCCGAGGCTCTCGTCGGGTGAAGCTCTGGGCCACGGAGCCTCTTTCTTTTTGAGCTTCCCCTTTTTTACGAATCTGCCAATACGGCAGCGTGGGCCCCCTCCAGGTGAATTTGTCTAATACGACAGCGCCGACATTTTTTCGTTCTTTTCTTTTATTAGTTTTTGTCGACGGGCACAGCGTGGTAGCAGAGGAGCCAAATAAACCCGCTTCTTCAGTATCTTTTTGTTTCGGAGTGATTCCTCTCCTCGGAGCCCACGGCAGCCTCCGGACGGACCCGGCCGTAGCAGTCCTCAACATCTAGCTACGGAGTGGGATCGAACTCGTGGTGCAGTAAGGCAAGTCAAATCCCACAGTAGTCATCAACTACTTCTCCGGGTTCTTCGAGCTTGAAAAAGCTCCGCAGGACGACTTCAAAAGACGTCATCGAAGCACTTAGTGAAATATTCGCACGGTTTGGAATCCCGGAGGTCATTCGTTCCGACGGTGCATTCAGTTTGCATCAAG
Organism: Ixodes ricinus; assembly: GCA_037355805.1. Classification (NCBI taxonomy): domain Eukaryota; kingdom Metazoa; phylum Arthropoda; class Arachnida; order Ixodida; family Ixodidae; genus Ixodes; species Ixodes ricinus. The sequence goes on from JAZHYW010018331.1 coordinate 26,752, forward strand.
CGAATTTAAGTGCTTTACACACAAGTGGGGAACGCGACACGTAATGTCAGGTCCCTACTATCCCCAAAGCAATGGCGAAACAGAAAGAGCCGTCCAAACCGCGAAGAACCTGCTTAGGAAGTCCGAGGGCCCTGCACAGGCTCCTCTGACTCACAAGAATAAGCCAGGGAAGGAGGGCTGTTTGCCAGCGGAACTGTTGATGGGACGACGACTGAAGTCTACAGTTCCTGTGTCACCACAGCTTCCGACGCCCAACTGGAAGTACACTGCTCGCTACAGGCAGCGTCACAACGTAGTGAAAGCCAAAGAGGCAAGCCACTACAACAAGCGTCACAGAGCAAGAGACAGAGCTGACCTGGCACCTACTGGGTGATTCAAGGAGACGGCAGGCTCTTTAAATTGACCGCAAAATCCGGTTTTTAACCTATCGCGCTACGATTTTGTGCAGCGTTGCCCCCAGACGGTGCATTTGTTTTCTGTAAAATTTGCAAAGAGCGAACTTACCCGAGGAAGAAGTAAAGAAAGAAAAAGGCTTAGATCCTATGGAAACGCAGCGACGCCACCGGTCTTCAAACAACGCGACGCCGTTTCGCACGGGAGACAAGAGATGGCGCAACAAACACCGCCAACGAACAAGCATACGGCGCCGAGAGCCGGCGTGTTTAGCAGACGATCTTTTCGACTCAAATGCGGCGCGCGTTCCGCAGGCGGCGACAGTCGCAGAAACAAAAACAGGCGCGGTAACAACAAGGAACTGCAGTTCCTTGTCTGCTAAAGACGCCGGCTCTCGGCGTCGTATGTTCGTTCGTTGGCGGCAGTTGGCGTCGCGACCGCTTGCGCCATCTCTTGTCTCCCGTGCGAAACGGCGCCGTGTTGTTTGAAGACCGGTGGCGTCGCTGCGTTTCCATAGGAGCTAAGCCTTTTTCTTTCTTTACTTCTTCCTCAGGTAAATTCGCTCTTTGCAAATTTTACACACAAAAGAAAAGCACCATGTGGGGGCAACACTGCACAAAATCGTAACGCGATAGGTTAAGAAACCGTATTTTGCGGTCGATTTAAAGAGCCTGTCGTCTCCTTGAATCACCCTGTAGATCGGCAGTCTGGATGTACGCGGGTGCCGCACACCAAGGAGTGGTGCTACAGCAGACTCACGAACCACAGTCATACCTGGTGCTGACTAAACATGGTGCATTACGTCGAACTACCAGACATCTGCAGACTGCAAAACAAAACAGCTACACCCAGCGTGGTCGCAGACAAGGGACCACCAGCTTCATCTAGCAGCAATAACGGCCTGGTGACCAGAAGCGGAAGGATCTCTAGAGCACCGGCACGATATAGACAATAGGTGTTAAATGGGAAGGTGTCGTGTCCAGAGACTGAAATAAGTCTGGCAACCCTGGTTCGAGGGAGAGACGCCATATCAAAAGAGCGGGAAACAAACGTTCGTTTCGATCTCGTCTCTTGTGTTCTTGGAGGTTCGCACATGGTACACGACATGGTCCATCAGAGGTTAAGGTGGCGTGTTCAATTACAAGCTGTTGAACATCATTGACGGAGCAGGCATATGCAAGGATGAATACTGTCATGTTCAGCGTCCCCCTGCAGTCTCATCCGAGTAGCGCGGACGCGTTGCTTTCGGCTATGGGAGCTCGAAGCTGTTATCCTTCTACTTTACTGTAACATTGACTCTCTCGGCCACAAGCTTCAGTTGTCCCGTGTAGTTCCTCAGTTGAACTACAGTAGTTGAACGTTGGAAGGCTCGCAGGGCAGATTGGGAAATGTTTGACGGAACGTTCTCTCTTCCATGATTGAGACACTTGCACGGTGTCGAATTTCCTTTTTATTCGTTTTCATTGAAGCTCCAGCTCAACCATGAAAGGATTGGTCTTTTTAGGAGTGCCTAGGTTTCATACGATATATGTTTCCCCATCGTTGGACGAAGGTTCTTCGCGCTCCGGGTGTTTAACGACGTGTATTGGAGCAGGCTTTTTTGATGTGAAATTGATGACTTTCTAAACTATAAATACCAAGGATGTTTATGTCATCATTCCTACCACCTGAGCAGCAAGATGCATCTTTTTCACTCGGTCATCAAGTGACATACCTATCTAAGACCGTGCTGTAAATGCTTTAGTAATGTTTTTTTTTTGTTACAAAATCAACAAAATTACTTATTTGACATCCGTCTGAGTTCTCATTCACACAATAGCGTTTGCTTGGGCTAGTTGGTGGTCTAACATATTGAAGGTATTTAGCGCACAAGGTAGAGAGAAGAAGAACAGGACGGAAAAGAGCGCTCCTCTTCTCTCTGCTATAGATATCTCTGCCTATCCTACTTCTCTCTACCTCGTGCACTAAATACCTTTAAAATTTGTTTAAAATGCGTTATGAGTCACCCGGACATTCATGCTTCCAATTTCGCATGCAAAGCTACTGCTGACATCGTTTTTTTTTTATGCTTCATACGAAGCGAAGCAGTTTTAATAGAAAACTGCACTGCAATTGAATTCTTATTATTCAGAAGCAGCCGTTTTTCCAAGCATCATTCGTACCGAACCAAGCTCAGTCAAAACAGCCTGATCGGCTGCAAGCCGCCAAGCAATAGGCTCGTAGTTTTCAAGTTTTGAGCAGCGCTCCAGGCGTGCAAAATAGAATATTTGGCTCGCGTTTGCGTCATTACGCTTCCCCACTGCAGTTTTTCATACTCCGTTCCATTCTAAGTGCCAGCGTAGCAGAGGCTACAAGAGCGAGCTGGGAGCTTTCAGTGTCCCTGCCAAGCACGTGCGCTCGTGCAGTGCGAGCATCGTTCGGGGGAACGAGCTTTTGCAAGTAGCTTTGGCTTCGCTATCACGTAAAGTGAAACGTACGTGCTCGCGAAAGCATGAAAGAAAGCAACGCACATATTAAAGCTGCATAACTTTTTTATTTTAATTTTTTATGTTTTTAGGAGTTTTGTAATCGCGCGTGAAAAGATGCTGACAGATGCTTGTATTTGAACGTGGCACTTGCTAAGTCGAACGTTACAGAGCCACCGAGACCGAGCTAAATATGACAACAGCGCCACTCTGTACCACATGTCTTAACTGTGGTCGCCTAGAGCTTTTAGAAAGCATGTTTTCGCGTAAAAACTAACGGAAAAAACTCTTTTTGTGGTAACTTTTATTGGAGTTTAGTACAAAATGGAGGGCGCGTGTTGTTTTCTAAAATCTTTAATTCGCAAGGTTTTGCAGTTTAATTAATATTGTTTTTAGACAACCGTGCCTCAGCGGGGATTTCAGGTAGCGCGTCCTGAGTTAGGCGCATATTAACCACGGTCGTAACCCGCGGCGCGTCCGCTTGGGAGTCAAGGGGTGGTACCTCGAAACCCCTTCCACAGTATCTGTTTTGGCCCCAAAATGGCCTGTTACAACGAAAATGGAAGTCTCGTGCAGTTCCTGGACTTGCCGCTGCGGGAGAAATGGTGGCGTTGGGATCGCCATTAGCTCGTTTCTCGTGGAGGGATCGGTGCCACTTTTTCAGACCAGTCTCTATGGCAGTTTCCCAACTGAGTGGTTCTAGTAACGTTGCCAGGTACTATCGTGGACACTGTTAGCTATAACACGGCAGCGGCGGCCGTCCGCCGTACCCCCAGCGCCACATAGCAGGCGCCGTTCGAAACTCCGCGCATGCGCCGTGTGGCGGACTCGCTCTTCTCGTTTGCGAGCACACCCTCGCTTTGTCGTCTGCCAGGCTAGGCTCAGAGCAGGCGATGCCACAGTGCTGCTCGTCTGGTACCCTCGCCATAGCGAACTGGTCTCAAACTCCTTTTCAACCGTCGATTTTCATTGGGGCAGATGGCAGAGTCATTAGTGCATTACCCCTGTCTACGTTTTCTTTTGCTTTTTTAGAAACAGGCGTGCGCCAAGCTCAATGTATTTTTAACGATATGCGTTCGCAAACCAGTATGAGCGCAGCAGGAGTGATACAGAAATAGACTGTTATACTCCGTCACACCTTAAGTCCGAGCGCAGCGTGTACTACAAAACGGCAGAGCCAATCAAATAGCGGCAAAGGTGCAACGTCACGGAGTGCACCACGGGGGACCCAATAAAGGCCAGTTCACACATGCAGCGGAGCGCTATAAGCGTAGCGCTTATTTCGCGCTAAGCGCGTGCTGACGGGAGCGTTCACCAGCTTTCTATCGCACCGTCAAAACTGTTGCTCATGGCAGACGATAAGCAGCTGACGGCACGTGAGGAGCGCTATATCAGCGCTTCGCTGCATGTGAGAACCGACCTTAAGGTGCAAATAGAGTGCTTTTGTCGCTGCTTGGTTGGCCCTATATTCTCGTAGCGTCCGCTGCACTTAGATCTAAAGTGAAAAGGAGTATAACTGCAAGTTTGTCCCATAAAAAAATTAATCTACCACTTTGCGTTCCGATGCGCAAAAGACGGATTTTAGAACACTTGCTCGCCGTATAACATTTCTGGCAAACGAGCTTCCCATCAGTCTCGGCGGCTAGATTGTGGTGACGTGTTACCATGAAGTACAGTAAAGTGCGGCAATTATATACTATGGTGACTGACAACTTAAGAAAACCCGGGCGTGGCTTTTCACGTGTCTTGTTTCGTAATTCGTACATCGGCGTTCTTATTGGTTAATTCTGCAATCTCATTGGCTGCTGAGAGATTATGAGATGTTTGGGACTTGACACGCCCTGGTTTCTTAGAAAACACTGCAATAAACAGAAAAAAATTTCTTGGGGGGAATTGAGTGGAACATAGTTTTTTTTTTAACTTTTCTGCACAAAAAAGAAAATAGCAATATTTACGTGAATAGACGAAATTTAGGTTGTGGTAGCTTTGCTCTAGGCCCCGCCTATGCGGAGCGCAAGTTCGTCTGCTTCATGCACAGGGGTTGCGATGATGTCAGAACGCCAAGCTCTTATTGGCTGATCGAAAAAAAATATATAGTGAATAGACCTGAAGGAATTTAGTGAATAGACCTGAAGGAATTTAGAATTGAGGTCTACTTACTATCCTTCCAATCAAAGGCAATGAGAACTTTACGTCGTTCTGGCGTCACTGCAACCCCTGCGCAAGAATATAGACCACTTGCTCTCCTCATAATGGAAGGTGCTTAGTTAGCTACACTCTAAAAAAGCCCGTGCGTCTACTTTCTCGCACAACACTGGGAAAGCCAGTCACCGTAATCACATATGCATCGACGATGCCGATGCATATGTTTAGACCAAAAAACGCAGTCTGAGTGTTGACGTTAAGCAATGCTAAACGTCACGCTTGCATTGCCTAATGTCACAACTCAGACTGCGTTTTTTGGTCTAAACATATGTTTCGGCATCGTCATTCGCTGAGCTGCCTCCGTGAGTGGCGGTGATTGGCTCTCCGAGTGTTGTGCGGGAAAGTAGACGCACACTTTTTTTTCTTACAGTGCAAGCACCTTTTCTCGGCTCTCATTGGTTGGAGAGATGATTGAGGTGTGAAATGTTCGTTGTAAAATTGTTTCTCCGTGCCGTAATACTTTTTTTATCGACACTATTTTTATTTTATGTTTGAGATACCAATGACGAAGATAAAATAATTATTGTATTCAAGACTATCCCGAGATGGCCTTTTCCGATTTGGTTTCAAAGGATAACAAAACATGCTGCCGGCGTTTGCGGCGTTTTGTTTATTTTTATGAGTGTGAGTCGTTTTGCCTTCACCGAGGTGTTTAGAGGAACATCCCCTCAGCCGACCTAATTTACAGCAAACCCTCGTCCCAAGTACGCGCCATGGGAAGCGCTTTGCGGGTGCTTGCTTTCTTAGCGGTACTTGCCTAAACCTAGCGTCCCACGTCAACTATGTTGCTTGATCTGACTTGATTTGTTCCTTTGCGCGTGTTGATGCTAAATATACGTGCTTGATTCCCGTAAAAGCGTCCCCGCTGCTTTATGAAGTGTGCAACCGTCGTGATTGCAATTTGCAACCATGGTTGCAATGCTGAGAAGATACCTGCACGGGGAAGAATTCGCGAGCCATTTGGCTGGAGGCAGTCAGGCGTTCGGCTCGCATCACATTTGTCTAGGTATCTTCCCGTCATTTCGCTTTGAATGGCAAGTAGCTCTCAAGTTTTGCAGTGTAAACACCAAAGCGAATATTTTTAGGCCACATTTTAGTTGTGCGTCATGGCGATTACCCACCTTTCCCGCGGATGTCACGCGAAAAAAATAACAAGAACAGAAAAGCTGGAAGGACTGCTTATATATTTTGTTGGTTTGTTTCAGTCCTCTCAGTCGCTTTTTACCGCCGCCAGACGCTGACAAACGCTTGTATGCACCGAGAAACTGAGGGAAAGGGGAAGACGATCAACCGCAATGGGACGTCGCAACGCCGAGCTCTGGTTGGATTGATTTGTGGGTAGGCGTAAAGCTAGCTGCCTCTGTCTTCACTGCACTCGTCGAGCGCTTTAGAACGCGGAACGCCGGTGTCCGGGGTTTGGCTCTCGCATTCGAACGCGTTCGATGAGTGCAGCGGATCCAAAGGCATCTAGCTTTAGGTCTACCCACTAATCGTTCGAATCAGAGCTCGGCGTTCTGACGTCCTCGGGCGCTCTCGTCTCATCCTCTCCCTCAGTTTCTTGGCGCATTGGTCCGTGTCTCGTGCACGATGAAACACTAGAACGCCGCTTTCATGGTCTCGTCTTGCTAGCGTTGGGGAAGTTTTTACTCGGGGGCCGAATAGCAGATGGATGCAGGCGACAACGGATGCCGACGCGCCAGTTTTATGGCCACGTCTTACGGGGGTTGCAGATCAGACAAGGATAGACGCGGTGGTGGAATAGCAGACGATGGCGGAGGCTGCGCCGTGTGTCTGCTCGCACGAGCTAGCAGGCGGTACCAGACGCTAGACTAGACCCACGGGACGTTGGGACACCTAGCTCGCGAGCGTGTTCGGCCGAGCAGCCAGGCTAATCCAGTAGGGATGGGCGGGGCCATTGATATGTGGGCGGAGCTTAGAGCGTGCCATCACCTCCTCCTAAATTGCGTCTAACAATGTAAATACTGCGCGATTTTTTTTGTGGAAAAGTTACACGAAAAAGGCGTGTTCCAAGTAGGTCCTTTAAAAAACTTTATTTCTTTTCATTTCAGCGTTTCTTTAAGGTGTATGTAACTATACCCGCTGACAGCTTAAGAAATGCAGGGCGTGGCTTCTTATGTTAACGCTTCCTGTTTCGTGATTGGTTCCTCGGCGTTCTTAATGGATAATGCCGCAATCGCATTGGCTGTGGAGGGACAATATGAGATGTCGGGGTCTCACCATGCCCTTTTCACCTGACGTTGGACCGCAGCGGACGTACGAGTAATTTCCAACTGATCCGTAGCTCGGAACGTTTCACGCGACTACGCTCCTTACGAAGGTTGCGTGACCCACACGCGACATTGGATTGACTCCGATGGTCCGTAGCGTGCGTCCGTCACAGCCCATTGTAATGTGAAATGGAGTACGGTCAAAAGCTGAGGGCGAAGAGGAGATTAGAGCGCGCGGGGATGTCAGAGCTCCTAACTCTGAGTGGAATGATTAGTGGGTAGGCGCGAGGGCTAGCTGCCTTTGTCTCCACCCATTGTCACCCTCCAATCAAGGTGAACAAGAGCGTCGTCTGCTCTTCACGGAGTGATCTCGCGTTCGAACGCTCAGTAGAGATAAAGGCAGCCATAGCCTTCCGTCTAACCCGTTATCTTTTCAATTAGAGCTCGGCGCTTTACTGTCCACGTGCGCTCTCGTTTCCTCCTCTCCCTCACCCTGTCTTGACCGCGGTGGTATCTTGCTCTTCAGGGTGATTGACAAGACAACGATGGCTCCTGGATCAGTACGACAGTCCGGCGGCGCGGCGAGTACTGTGCCGACCAACCGAGGGTTCGGCTCCAGAGGTCCTGAGCCCCAAAGTCCCGAGCACAGAGGTCCTAGGCCCAGAGGTCCTCCCATTCCCGCCGCGGAGACGACGAGTGCCCCGTGTCGAAACTTCCCACGCTCCGAAAGCATTTTCAGTTTCGAACTGCCCAAACGGAACAGCTTGCCGTCTGTTCATGGTGAGCCCCGCGTAGTTGCTACCTTGAACGCCTTTGAGGCTCAATTTTCTTTCTCTCAGTTAAAAGTATTTTGTTTCGAAATGTCAACAGTCTTATCTTGTGTCGTCGCTTTTATTGTACAAATCGCACGAGGATGACCGCTGAAAATCCTTGGCTATCTTTTTGGATGTCGACTACATGTACTTGTGAAAGTTGGAACATTGGTTCTTTATAAGGTATAACTCGTTCGTATCTTTCGGTTGTTCTAGGTACCCGCGAGCCCTTTTTTGTTTTCAAAACACCATCTTGTTATTAAAAAACGCGAAACAAAATATATTTCTTCTTATTAAACCTTTTGTATGCTTATGCGGAGCGCAAGTGTCGTCTCCTTCTTGCACAGGAGTTGGGATGACGTCAGAACGCCGAGCTTTCATTGGCTGATTGAAAAAAAAAAAAAAAAAAACGTGGATAGACCTAAAGGCATCTAGCATTGGGGTCTACCCACTGTCCTTTCAATCAGAGCCAATCAGAGCTCGGCGTCCTACTGACGTCACAGCAACTCCCCGGAAGAAGCAGATGAACATGCTCTCGGCATAGTTATCCCACTCTCCTTGTGAGTTCGACCAGTCGCTCTAGTTTAGCTGGCCCTGGTTATTTCCAAAACCTCGCCTTGTAAATTTCGTGCTAAAGTCTAAATCTTAAATTAAAAAAAGATGTTCCGAGCATGTTCTAATACATTCTTGTCAATCTATTGACCTCAGGGCAGGGCCGCCGCAGCGACCCTGCAGCGGAGAAGACGAACTTAAAATTGAAGCCGCAGGTGACCTTAGAACGCAAGGAACGGATCCCTGCTGAACATGAAGACCACGCGAGGATCAGTTCCGGGTCGGCACAGGGCAAGCCCAGAAACGAGCAACAGCAGCAGTTGCCGTCCCAGCGACAGCACCAGTCGCCTCATCCAACTCCGTCCAGTTCCAGCCTCTTCATGTCCATAAGATATCTGATGGCCCGTACAGGAAGCGGAATTACCAAGCTTTGTGTCATCCTCATGAAGGCATCCTAACAGGGCAGCCTGTTATGCTAGGGTGGGAGAAGATTCACCTGGTACTAAAAAAATAACTGCTGATCAGGGTAAAAAAAGTGACACAGAAGAGCCGCAGTGTTTCTATACGGCTTCTTGTTGGATATTCGCCTGATATTTAATCGTGCGGTCTCGTGCACCAACGTCTGCGTGAATGCTCCCAGATCCGGTGCTGTACTGATATATATATATATACGGTGATAATTAATTCGATTATTTTGAATCATAAAATAGGTTTATTTCATGGTGTATACTAATAGGGCATTGTATTCCGCACTACAGAAAAATAAAAGAAGCTCAGCGATACGGTGAATCACCGCTCAAGTGTCCGATCCGGTGAGCTTGTAATGCCCCAAGGGAAGACGGCACAATGTGGTGAAAGCTTCAGCGCAAAACGCTGAAAGTGCAGAAATAACACGAATTTACCGTTTTCTAGAGGCTACAGCACTGGTGCGAAAATCGAACCGAAAATCAGACGAGAAGAAAAACTTTAGAAAATAGCTTCATGACTTTTTTTTTTTTCCTTAGGTACCAGGTGCACATTTTTATAGCGAGCAATCGCAAATATGCTTTTACAGAAAAGGTATCTGCCTTATGCGTGTGATGAACATCTTGCTGTTGCGAAGATATCACGGAATTATTTTGTGTGTTCGGTGTTTGGTTGCTTTTTCGAACATGTGTTCCAGCCTTTATTTCTTCTCATAGGTGTGCATTTTCGGGGTCCCCAGAAAGACTGGCTGGTCCCCCGTTCGAACGCCTGTCTCCACGCAGCGAGGTGGCAGAGCCATGGATGAAATTGCAGGAGGCGCTGCGCGTAATCGGTGTGCTGTTGTAGCTGTTACTTTCCTCACTCACTACCTTCTTCAGTCTCAACAAGCGTAATGAAAAAAGCATCGTTCACTTCTCTGCCTTTTACGCAAGGACAGTTTTTACCTTTGTTAGGCTGGCGAGGTGGATGCAGTGGCGATAAGAACAAGCATACTTATATTCTTCCTCCGCCTCCGTCTTTAGACCAAAGCAGTGAACAACGAGAGGGCAGCAAGGCGAGAACGGTTAAGGCTTCTGAAGGACAGTACATGTAAATAATTCATCTGCGAAGTGCTCATTTGCTCGTGTGTGTCGCATTTTCTTCAGATTTTTTTCGTGGCTTGGCAACTGTCGAATTCTAGCACGCCGAGGGATTGCAGCGCCGCCACGCGCTTTCATTCCGCATCAGTCACCGACAATGGCAGTGGACGGAAGACTAGCCAGTCTTTCTAGGGACAATAGTATGTTTAAATGTCTCGTGCCAAACGTTTTGTAAGTGCCGCTTCCAAACCTGCATATCACCATTAAATCACGATTGAGGGATTTCAGTCAGCGTCATAGCCGAGGTGGTGATGGTAGAGACGGGTTCGCGTTGCAATTTAGCTTCCCAATTATTCACTATTTTACCGAAGGGGGGGGCAGCCAGGAGAGATCGTTCGGTCGTGTGTTACTACTGCGTGATGCACGTTGAAGACCCAGGCTAGCAGTGGTACTTCCATAGCCCTCACGTATACACCTTATAAATATAGGAGGCTATGGGTACTTCACTAGCTAAATATTTCTTCTAGACTGGAGACACCAGACGCCCATCCCCAACTAACGTTTCACTAAGTCCAGAGTGCCGAAACTTCCAAGCACCGCGCCGTGGTGCTCAAATTCATCCATATCTGTGCCACCATTTTGAGGCCTTGCATAGTACACTGTACGATAACTTTACGCACGCCGTTGGCGTTGTCGACAGGTCTTCCAGGCAAGTGTGTGGTGCTGTGGATAGCCCCCAATAAATCAGTTACGACATCAATTACATTACAGTCTAGCTGCCTCTCGTATAATTGTTGTTGACGTTAACGACCCCAGGTTAGCAGTCATACCGCACTGATAAAATATCTCATTTTGAAATTAGCCACTCTCACTGATCTCAAATCTGACAGACATACCTATGAATTCATTCGACGAGGGTGGTCTGTTCGCTGCCGGTTAGCAGCGCTGAGCGATAAAGTTCAAAGCCCACCACTGCAACATGTTGCAGTGGTGAACTTTATCGCTCAGCGCTTAGCCGCCTATTTCTGTCATCACATTACAGGGGCACTGCAAAAGAACGAAGAAAGCCAAATGCTGCTTCGAAGGGCATGCCTATCTGAGTCAAGCACGAGCGTTCAGTAACGACATTAAGGCCGGTTCAGACACTTGCGTTTGAGTTCGCTCTGACTGCGTTGCGGCGAGAACCGAAAGCGAGTCACCGGCACATCTGTGTCTTCTGTATGAAGCGTGGAATCCAATTCAAGGAATCTTCTTGGCACGCGATATAAGAAGTAGGGATATCCTGGTGTCTCGCTGCCGCAACGCAGTCAAACGCAGTCAAACGCAACTGTGTGAACCGGGCTTTAGTCTAGACTTGTCGGATAATGAAGACAGAATTCTATAAGCAGGACTAAAGTCACTGGATCCTGGGAAAGTAACGCCAAGCTTCCCGTGTGGTCGCCATCTTGGTCCGTGAAATGAGCAATTTCTCCTTGACCCCCCCCCCCCCCCGTCCTTGGTGAGCCGATCTAGATTCGCTGGTGACGGGTAGCTTTATGGAGTCGTTTTTTGTATACCAAGATTTTGCTAGCCACACACCGGCGAAACAAGCGTTCACCTTCGTACCACCACCAGATGTTGCGTCGGTGCTTGGAGGCACTGAAAAATAAGTTTACTGTCTTGAAATACGCTAGAAGAACAATATAATAGACCTATTGCTCTATTACCCAAGCATCAAGGAGAATGCAGGGATTGGTGTTTCCACGCGCCGCACGTGCTGGCCTCAGCACGTGCGGGTTATTTACTTCGAATCTTTTATACGGGGAAGGCGTGCGCGTGTGGCGCGTGGAACACCAATCCCTGCATTCTCCTTGATGCTTGGGTAATATAGCAAATGATCTATTGTAAGAGATCCATAGAGATGACCATGATTAATAAGTTGATCGCATACAAAGTGCCAAAGACTTATATTGGCGAGGAAGTCTTCCAGTACGATGGTGCTCCATGGTGATCTTGGCGCGACTGGTTTAGAACGACCTCCTGGAAGCTTCGAAGATTTAAATGGTCCAAGATGCCGATTTCCATGGCAACATATCGCCTTGCGAGGTTTGGGTCGTCTGTATGTTATAGTCGGTTGCAAGCTAAGAAAAACCGGAAATGCCTCTCAGAGAAAAATGTATTCCTACGCCGAGAAACGCCAGCCAATCGTTTTCATGACGTCACGATTCCGTGGACCAATCGCGATCCCTTTGAAAAAAAAAAGCTCAACATGGCTGCTGGCCTTAGCAACGCGACGCTAGTTTCTCGTGACCATTATTCTGCTTTTTTGCACCGTGTTTTACGTGCCCGAGGTTACGCCACGAAATCTTAATGGTATCGGCTTGGCGTTTGCAGTAGTTTTTGCGCGACAACGTGAGAATCCAGGGACGCTATCGCCAACGAAAATTTCGAAGCGGACGCGAGGCTTAGCACTGCTGTGAGTCACCTCAGTGGGATCCATGACGGAAGACAAAGAGAGCGGGGCGCGGTGGTGGTGTCGATGACTTGGGAGGGTGCCGATTTGTCAAAACCCGAAAAGTATAATTATTATTGTTTTCTATTCATCCAACAAAATAAAGGCACACATTTCGTGCGCAAAGCCCACAAAACTAAGTAAATCACTAAATATTTATTATTTGCAGGAACTATAAGTGCTTCGTTATTTATAATTTTGGCGAGAGAAAGGTTGGTTTCGTTTTCGCCGCTTTCCTAAATCGAAGGCGCTGGAAGACGGTATGTTGGACAGTATCTTGGACAGAAAATGAATTGGGAAGACGGTACATTGGACATGACTTTCTTCTTTACTAAACAGCTATTTCGTTGACAAAAACGTATTCTAACTTATTTAGACGTCCTGAATGAATTAAATAAATATTGTAGTAGTTTAAGACACGTTTACTGGAGGAAGAAAAAGCAACGTTGCTAGCGAACTACTTTCTCGACGGCGGAGGCACTTCAGATGGGCGCATTGCGCTTGTGGGTGGAGCTAAAAGATTGTTCTCAGGTTGCATCCGACTATAGTATCCGTTTGTGTCCGGCTAGCAGGTTGGAAAGGCAATGACGCTACTTTCCCAGGATCCAGTGACTTTAAGTAGGACTAGCTGAAAAGGTGCACGTGACCCCTTTTGATCCTTTTAAACGCTTGATTCTCACTCAAATTATTGGTTTAAACGCCCGTAAATCGGTGGGGCGTTTAGATCTTTATAGCTGGATGTTAATTCTAGCAATTAGGAAGATCGCCCATGGTTGTTGCATGATCTTGTTTCGGTTCTCTATTGGTTTGGACCAATGACATCATCAAGAAGAGTAAATGTGCTCAAAATTGGGAACTTCTGTCACCTATTATGTTCAAAATACATCATAATTCTTCTTTATCATATTTTTAATGTGTTGCTAAAGTCCCAAACACTAGTTCCAGCGAACACGATGCAAATTAAAAAAATAGCCAGAAACGCTTTGCAGGGCCCTTTTAAGCCGCTAGCATTTTTTAACGTTTTTGAGCATTCAAAAGGCCGTCGTAGAAACGCAGCAGCATTTCGTCGATTTATTTACTACTACATACAAAATGTTCAGGACTGCATGGACAGAAACATTATAGAATAAAACAGTCTCAAGCTCTTGTGATAGCTTGACAATCGCGTTACTTGCCAGATGAAGCTTGCAGCGAAATCCAGCAATGATCTCTCTATGACGATTCTCAGGACAGTTGGCAGTCGACGCAATCTCTGAAAATGATTAACGCAGACAAATGAAATCGACGGTGAGTGTTATGATATATTAAGAAGAATGGGTGAAGAGACATGTCTAACATCGCTCCTGGCGCGTGATCCGCTGCTGCGGCGCGAGTCCGGCGCCCGTGCGCAGCGCTTCTTTTATTTCCACATGCCATATGGTCAGATGGCATAAGGATACCAGCTTTTACTTATGACATTCGTAACATTCCTTCCCCCAGATTGTTGTTTTAGGGAAAATAACGATGCGGTGATTTTGTGGTCCGTGTGGACCTGCGTGAGGTTGGAGAGCTAGTGACGACTTAAGTATGTTCGACAGCTACGTGTTGAACCACCAGCTGGCGCTTCATTTGCTAGCATGGCTGGTGGGATGACGGTTGCTCATCAAAAGGATGGCGTGTATTTATTTCTGGAGATTCCGGTGTGAGTGTAGGTACTCGATCGTCAGGTCTACTATGATCGTTATGTCTGTGGTGCCGATTGGTTCAGTCTTCCAGTTGCTTTTCGATGGAAGGTGCACTTGGGCTCACTGGCACCCATGACTGCCCAGGCCTGAAAATTCTAGACGACGACGTGTGAGCCAGGCCTTGGCGATTCTACACGACGTGCACCCTTGTCCCGGTGTAGTTTCTTTTTCAGCTGCATGAAATAATAATTTTCCATAAGTCAGGGGGATTCGCAGCACCCTCCCCATAAGCAGTTTTGCAGGAGATCGATCCTTCAGACCATGAGGGGTCGTCAAGTACTGAAACAGCAATCTGTCAATCCTTGTTTGAAATTCGCGTAGTGGGGCCTTATCCTCGCTTGTTCTTTACCAGCTGAGCAATACGTTCAGCTGCACCGTTTGATGCAGGATGATACAATGACATCTTGATGTCCCTGGCGTGATTTCGTCTTAGGAACTGGAGAAATTTCGCACCTATAAATGCAGTTTTATTATCAGATACGATGATGTCTGGTATTCCATGCGTTGCAAAGATGGTCCTCAAGCAGTTCACTGTTGCTTCTGAGGATGGAGAAGATACGGGCATTACTTAAACCCACTTAGAGTAGGCATCCACGAGGACTAAAAGTAATGCCCTTGGAAAATGTCCACTGAAGTCGACGTGCAGTCTTGACCATATCTTTTTTCTGGAAATGGCCGAGGTGTTGAGAATACTGACCGACGCAAGTGATGATGTTCCTGACATGGTGCACAGGGCTTCACCTTATCTGAGATGGCTTCATCAATGTGAGACCACTAGACGTGACTTCAGACAATCAATTTCATTTTTTCGATGCCCGGGTGACCTTTCGTGAATTAATTTTAATAATTCTAGTCGAGAAGATGCAGGTATCACGCCTCTTGTTTCCCAAAGCACGGAGTCATCTTGCAGGCTGAGCTCGTGCTCTCGAACTCTGAACGGGATCTATGTGGCTTCTTGAGATAGCAGGCCACCTTCTAACAAGATATCGTGGATCTTTGACAACATCGGGCCCTTCTTTGAGGCTTGAATAAACACATTAGACGACAACACTCGTGGACAGCATCATTCTAACATAAAAATATCGGCTGGCGTCTCCTCTGTGATGCTCTTGTTTTATAGAGGCAACCTGCTCAGTCCGTCCGCGTGTCCAATTGTCTTCCCTGGACGGTAGACTAAGCCGTGTTCGTGCGCAGAAAACACGAGGGCGCAGCATACTACTCTAAGAGAGTTTCGCTCTGGAATGGCCTCGTTGGTGCCAAGAAGTCCAAGTAGTGGCTTACGATCTGTAATTGATTAAAAGTGTCTTCGCCAGAGATATAGACGAAATCTTGTTACACCAAGATTAATGCCAAAGCTTCTCTGTCTTACGGCTCCGCCGAACCTTGCGGGTCCGCCGAACCCAGTGTGATTCACGCTCATGACCCAGTAGCGGGGTCGGACGGGGGTCGAGCTCTGATGGGCTCTCCCACGTTGGTTTTTCCCGGGATGTTCCTTTCGCTGGTTCCGGGTTTTTTTTCTCCCCAATTGGCTTTTTGGTAAAATTCACACTTGATCCTACGATCCAATTCATTTATATTTATTTTCATTAATATCGGTTGTGCCCTCGAGATGGTACCGATTGAGGCATCTTTATTTTTCAATCTTTCATAAGGCCTCGCCCTATCAAATGTCCAGTTGACAACAGTTCCTTTCGGATGGGTGCAGGCTTCTGAATGCGAACGCTGGAGGGCATTCCACACCTTGGGCTTCGCGGTGGGCCAAAATGGCTTCTAGTCCATGTGAGGTCGAAGCATCACTGGTAAAGATAAGGTCTTGTTTGGGGTTTTAATGAACCAGCACACGAACTAAAGTAAAAAGATATTTTTTTCTGGGAACGAGGCTTCTTGTTATTCTTTCAGCACCAGGGCGTTCCGCTCGTTAGCAGGTGAAGTAAGGGGTGCAGAATTGAAGACAGGTCTAGGAACGAACTCGTTGTAGTAGCTTACCGAACCCAGGAAACTTTGTACTTCCTTGATGTTGTTTGGCGCCGGTGCTTTTAGGGACTGCTTCGACCTTGCCAGTAGCAGAATGTAGACCCTCTGCGTCAATGATGTGTCCCAAGTACTCAAACGCTAGTGTCTATCATGAATTGACACTTGCTGAATTTCAGCTTGATTCCTCTTTCTGTCGTTCGGTGGAATACATTGGTGAGGTTGCTCAGGTGACGTGAGGTCGTGGTCATCCGTACTAGTCACCAGAATGTCGTCAAAGTAGACGACGACATGGTTGAGGCCTTGGAGTAGATTTTTCATCTACATCTGGGAGATGAATAGAGGCGACGAAATCCCAAAAGGTAACCTCGTTTATTCAACAAATTCCTTTGGGAAGTTGATCGTGGTGTATCTTCTTGACGCGGGGTCGACGACCAGTTGCTGGTAGGTGTCTTTCAGGTCAAACTTGGTGAGATTGACCCCACCTGAAAGCTTCGTCCACAACTCCTAAATTCGTGGGATTGGGTAGTGGTCCAGGACTGCAACAGGGTTGACAATCACTTTATAGTTTCCGCATATGCTAATGCGATCATCTTACTTTAGGACGGGTGCGATCTGTGCTGCCCAGCCGGAAGATTTCACGGGTTTTAGGATGCCCTGTCGCTGCAAACTCTGCAGCTTTTCAGACACTTTATCAAGCAAAGCGAAGGGAACACTTCGTGCCTTAATACAGGTATAGGGTCACGCTGCTTATACGTCATGAAGAACACAGTCTGAACCACGGTGTAAGATATACTCTTTAGGTGAGGACACGGCGGGGCTGAACGCGCGGCGCGAGGAATCAGATAGTGTTCGTTCGACGGGCATCCCAAAGACTGCATCATCTCCGCGGCCACCGTGCCCGCGGCTGACAGTGTCGCCGGCGGCCAAACGGCGGAACTGTGTGGGAGCGAAAAACATTAGAGAGTTTTAGTAGACCGTTTTCGCTTTCTCGCTCCGCTCTATGGAAAGCGGAGTCGCCATCGCGCATGCGCGACCCGCTCTGAGATTTGAGCGTGAAGCGTCAGCTCCGCTTTCCTCGCCATTTTAGGAAGCACGTTCCACTCTCAGTAAAGCTTCAGTAGATGGTGTTTTTATGCTTGGGAGCGCGCTTGACCGTTATGAACCTCGCTGCACTAAGATGGCTGCGCAGACTTTGTTTTAAATGGCGTCCTCAAGAAAACGTTTCACGGTGATCGAGAACCTCTGGCTGCTTCGGGAAATCGCTGGCCGCAATCCTTTCACGGCCCCTGAACGGTGGGAACAGGTGCTGCCTTGTCTAAGCCAGCGGGCTGGATTTTTCTATGCGAGATTGCGACGACGACGTTGAGAGGATGACACACCGGGCGACGGCGGTGCCTCAATCTGAGCCCTGGGCCTCGGTTCCTCGGAGGCGGCAGCTTCTACTTTGGCTGGGCTACCTCCTTGGAGCCTGATGCTTTGACCCCAGTGGACCCCAGTGAGCAACAGCGCCATCATGTTCCTGGGGCTCCTTCATGCACCGATCGAACGGCGTGCCAAATCCCCATGGCTCGCTGCTCACCCGCCCAATCCGCCTCCACGAAATCTGAACTTCTGCGAATCGGACTGCCATCCTCCCCAATACCAACAACCCATGTCGTCGTCATCTTGCATGTACATACTCATCACATTATCATGTTCCTATAGACGCGGCACCGCGGGCCTCCATAATACGGGCTGCTGCCTTTCCCCGGTGCCTAAAGACTAAAGACTAAAGCAGTCGGCAAACGGACAGATATTTTGTTTGGTTTAGGCAGCAAGACAGTGCAAATTAGCGAAAGTGAGTGCTCCATTTATGTCTCTACTTTTTTGTTTTCCCAATGAAATGAGATTTTTCTTCTTCGTATGCTTCGGTTTGTGATAGGGTATCTGGTGTTTATGTACACTGCGCGACATTGTTAGCGGGAACAATCAATATCCTGTTTTTATTTTTCACCTTAAATTCGAGGGGCTGACAGTAACCTATTGGTATGGAATAAAGCGCTCGTTTGGGGAACTAATCTGAGCGACAAACTTTCAGCTCTCTCAATAGCTGTCAAAGAAATAAACTGCAAATAAAAGCGATTTTATCGTGTTCTGTATTAACAGTGGAGCGCAGTGTATGTATCTGCCTTGGGGGATGACATGAAACCATTTTGCTTGGCTACACTTCTTTTCATTTCTTTTGTGTGTTTTGAAAGTGCGTTTTTCGGCTTAAAAAGCCTCCGACACGCCAAAAAAAAATTGTTCGTGCTAGGCGTTGAAATGGCATATCAGGACATTACAAAAACATTTTCTCACTATAGAGTTGCGTAGTTTTTTTTTTATAAAAAATAGAAATACGAGGCCCAATTCAAAGTTCCCGCCGTGCACTGTGACGTAACAGTGTACCGCAAGGTGTCGGGGCGGTCAGAAGGGAGGCATCGACCTACGTCACTAAACGTGGGTTCACCGGAAGTCTCATGAGTTTCACTCCTCGTGCTCTCCGCGACCGTGCCTAAGATTTATTTTTTTATTCTGCTCTTTGTACGAGCGATTGTAGAAAACGAAGTTTCAGTTCCACTAGCTCTTTACCGCTGCACCGTTGGTTAGTTTGCGTGCTGTAAAATTTGAGAACGAAGAGTCAGTGGATCGACGTGATGAAGGTCAATGATGAAAGCGTTGCGAGTACAAGCCAGTGTACGAGTGCATGCCGTCAGTCCGATGATACAGAGCTATACTAAGCGCAAAACAAGCTATCAAGTTTTGAAAAAAAATTTTAGAACGCTCGCAGAAATTAGAATTTCTAGCATACGACACGCCCGATCGCATTGCTGAAGGTTCAGAGACCGAGGTCGTTGAATCATCGGATACTCTCCAGGCTGAAGATGCCTGCCGTCTAAAGAATACGAACTGGTGAGTGTACCAAGTACAAGTAAACGTCAAGCATAAAGTACGAGTTTCGCCTAGAACATGAGTAGAACTTGTTTACTAGGTGCACATGCGGCCGATGTATGCCTCTCGGAAATGCATGCAGTGTGATCTCTTCTTCAGTTGCTGAAATACCGAGACAGTCCCTCACACAGCACCTTCTAGGCATTGTAGTTGATCACGTCAATTCACTGACTCCGCTTCTTCTAACTTTACAGCAACATTAAGGGATGAAAGGCAAATAAAAGAAACCTTGTCTGCTTCGATCG
Organism: Ixodes ricinus; assembly: GCA_037355805.1. Classification (NCBI taxonomy): domain Eukaryota; kingdom Metazoa; phylum Arthropoda; class Arachnida; order Ixodida; family Ixodidae; genus Ixodes; species Ixodes ricinus. The sequence goes on from JAZHYW010018331.1 coordinate 46,355, forward strand.
CTCGTGGAGGTGCGGAGAGTAACAAAAATATTTAAAAAAATATTACACGCGCTCGCGGTAAGCACGAGGAGGGATACAACTCACGTGACTTCCGGCGATGCCTGCCTTCTGACCGCCCCGACACCTTGCGGTACACTGTTACGTCACAGTGCACGGCAGGAACTTTGAATTGGGCCTCGTATTTCTATTTTTTATAAAAAAACTACGCAACTCTATAGTGAAACAATTTTTTTTGTGATGTCCTGATATGCCATTTCAACGCCTAGCATGAAAAAAAAAATATTTTTTGGCGTGTCAGAGGCCCTTTAAGCTCCCTCCTAGTTTAAATCTCACTTGTGCTACGGCGTTTTCTTGCAATAGAAGGCCACGTAACACAGGCTACTTTTACAATGCTGAAGTCAACAGTAACACTGTAATGTGATTAGATGCAACATTCACACGCACATCTGAGAAGTAAAATTGGAGTCGTTAGTAAATGTTTTTTTTATTAAAATATTTCTAGATGCCTTTCAGCTTAGTTGGACAAGTATTTCGCTCAGTACTAAAGCTTGGATATGATCCAGTGTGATCAGTTTACTCATTCTAATATTTAAAACAAAAAACAAAAAAAACATGGCCCTGGTTTTTGTAGGGTTCGATCGTCCAGCTGACAAATTATGCCTTCTGCGCACATCACTGCCTGGTGCTTCAGGACGAGCACCCTCTTGTGATCAGAAAAGTATGGCTTCTCATTCTTCGATGGACGGCATATGGGCATGCTGTGCGGTCAACGAAACCCCAACAGTTGTCCAGGGGTGCTCCCTTGTCTTTGACGGCCTAATAAAAAGAACAAAAAGGCACTCTTAAAACAGAGCAGTATTTAAACACTACCAAAACATGTAATATGAGACTTGTTACTCATATAAGATCAAGTGTATTCCCATGGTAGGGTTGTAAAAAAATGTGTATCGTAAATTTAAAAAAAGAAGAAGATTTAGTTGTTCCTTTAATTTGCTAAGCTCTGAGGCCGTTAAACTCTGCATTCAAAACGAAACTTCTGGGCCCGTTTGCTCGAAGCTGGTTAACTAACCGCGGTTAACCGGATTTCCCTACGAGGGGGAATTTTAGGTCATGTGACCGGCAGAGTAAGGACGGCGGGGAAACATGGCGGTGCCCCGGTGAGTGAGCGGCGCCCGCTTTGGAACTAATACGTCGTTGTAGCTGCAATATCGGGCGCGTTTGTCAGCAATAAATGATGCAGGAGGCTTTCGATTTGCCTTACCTCACTTAAAACGCAAAGCATGAGCAATGACCTCGCCGCATTTTTTAGATAGTCTTTCGATTCTGGCAATTCCTAAGCCTAAATGAACGCGATAGTTGTCGGCATGGCAACGTCGTTGAAAAGTGGATTGCCTTGACTCAATCGGCCGGGCACTGATAGCACTCAAAAGCAGACAGCGTCCCCATAGACGTTTTGCTAAATTTCCCAAGCACCGAGGTGCATGCTACGAGTATAGTTACACGCGCTGCGCGTGCTGGCGTCTGCTGTATAGTAAGTATTCCTAAGCAAAAAGCCTACAACAAATTTTGCCGTGCACGCGCGTACGTCAAAGATTTATTATAATTATTTACTTCGAATATTTTATAAGAGGAAGGCCAGCGCGCGCGGATCGTTGAATTACACTTCCAGTGTTCTCCTCGATGTTAGGGTAATTTACTAATAGGTCAATTTTCACTGGAGCCGAATTACAGGTTTTTCAATTTATGACGGTGTTATATACAGTTCTTACATGCTGGCCAACCACACTGCCGGTGTAACGCCCGCCTTTCACTGCTCACTTCTTTCTCATTGTTTCTGAGGACTGAACTTCGTCGTCCTCTTTTCGAACTTGGAAGGAAATTTCAACGTGGCTTGTCTTGACTTCAGACAGCAAGATATTTAGAAATTTTACAAACAAGGGTTATTTTAGTTTTACCTTACCGATTACCTGTACCACGAGCAATAAAAATTGTTTCTGGAGCTCAAATGTATGCCGCGCTGTGTCGCGAAAAACACGGTAGCGCGCATTTTTGGGTCCCCCTATTTCGGGAACCTCTCTACGGAAGCCACTTATATTCGCTACAGCAGGAGGTGACACCAGCTACCACCCCATAATAAAACACGGAGCTATCGCTCATCCAGCCTTCGTCAAACTTGGCTAGGTACTTTTAAGTACCTAGTAGGGAAGGGCGGTTAACTTTAACCGCGGTTAAGGTTAACCGGCTTCGAGCAAACGGGCCCCTGAAAAGCGTTCTCGTCTCCCGCTATTGCTTAGAAGTCCAGTGTTGCGTTTGCTAAATTTTGCATTGTTTGTGCCTGTCTGTTTTCACCAGACAAAAACTTCGACGTGAATATTCTTTTCGACTGTTTTTGGTAACTCTTTCATAAAACACCGCCGGGCAACATATTCGGTCGCCATATTTTGGGCATCGCTTATAGTGCGAGACGTGTGACTAGAACCGAGTTCATATCCATTATTGACGCAGCATATGTGTCTAATACATTTAGACTCACATCCGCGAGAAACAATGACGCAGCTCACTTGCTCCATAGACGCTTGGCCAAAATAAGGCGGCCTCAAAGAATAGTGGCAGCATGGCATGCACTTTTAAAGGAGCGGTGCAACGATATTTAATTGGAATGTTTTTAACTGTACACGAGCTTACTGGCACAAGTGGGAGTCAAGGATTCTCGCACGCAACGCCACTTGCCAAAAAACTCCTTTGTTGCGGTGTAATTTCAAAGACAAGAGCGACCATTTTCATTCAATCTCTCCTTTGCAAAATTTGATGACGTAAAGTGGGGATCGCAGTACACCCATATGACGATATTTGAATGTGGTTCATAGATTGGACCCGAGCATTGCGTGGGCACTCGATTTGGGCTCGTGATAATTACTAGCTCGAGAAGCATTCGGGTAGTAGCCCGTGTCCAATCGCTGCATCGACGACAATAGCCGAGCCATAACAATGTCTGGAACTCAGCGCGTGTCCTGTGCTTTGCCAGCCACAGCGCGTGGCTATGATCAACATTGGCGGCATATAATCGGCTCCAGATCACGTGGCCGCTTGTTCTGGCTGCGAGTTGAGGGGGCGAACGCTGCTTGTTTTCTTTATTTTTTTTTCTGGGACTTCTATTGCGTGGGGTGAAAAACGAACGCGTGTATCATAGGTCATTAACGTCAGGGATCTGTTCTGAGCGGTATTTGCGCAAAGTACAAAAATTGTTGCATTGCCCCTTTAAAAAGGCTGCACTCCAAGCCTCTATTATTTTTTAAATCTACCAAGGAAAACTAAGGCGAACATTTCCAGAGGAAAGTTAAAGGAGCGGTGCAACGATATTGAATTGGAATGTTTTTCACTTTACACGAGCTTACTGGCACTAGTGGTACTCAAGGATACTCGCACGCAACGCCACTGGCCAAGAAACTCCTTTGTTGCGGTGTAATTTCAAGGACAAAAGCGATCATTTTCATTCAATCTCTCCTTTGCAAAATTTGATGACGTAACGTGGGGACCGCAGTACACCCATATGACGATATTTGAATTTAGCTCATAGATTGGACCCGAGCATGGCGTGGTCACTCGATTTGGGCTCGTGATAATTACTAGCTCGAGAAGCATTCGGGTAGTGGCCCGTGTCCAATCGCTGCGACGACGACAATAGCCGAGCCATAACAATGTCTGGAACTCAGCGCGTGTCCTGTGCTTTGCCAACCCCAGCGCGTGGCTATGATCAACATTGGCGGCATATAATCGGCTCCAGATCAGCGTGGCCGCTGTGTTCTGGCTGTGAGTTGAGGGGGTGAACGCTGCTCGTTTTTCTTTAATTTTTTCTTGGACTTTCTATTCCGTGCGGGTGAAAAACGAACGCGTGTTTCATAGGTCATTTACGTCAGGGATCCGTTCTAAGCGGTATTTGCGCAAAGTACAAAAATTGTTGCATCGCCCCTTTAAACAATTCAAAAACTACGAGCGAATATAAATAAATAAAGTTGAGAGGAATGGTTTCTTCGGTGCGGCTTGCGAGCGCTATGCTCGTGGTCAGCTTTCAGTGTCATTTTCAACAGGAGGGCGCGTGCACAGGCATAATCGGCGTTCAAGCACTCGCTCCCGTACATGTGACTGCATAGCCATAGAAGGTGCACAAAAACGCGACGACTTTACCGACACCATTCTGGTTGCAAAGTAATACTCGTTCACTTCGTTTGATTATGCTCTTTTGTGTTACATAGAACTCATATGGAATAGTTTACTTTTCACGCGTGGGGCGTACGCTTTACTTCTTGATTCGGCCTCTTTCAAGCTGAGGTCGCGGTGAAAAAAATCGACGCGTATTCAGTAAGTGCAGCCATCTTGAGATCTAAGCGATCACGCTGAGGACGCTAAGGGCAGTCCGCTCTGCAAGTTGTGAAGCGGGGCGCACGGCTCACTCCGCTAACTATACGCTCCAACTCAGAGCGGGCCACGCATGCGCGGTGGGGACGATGCTTCTTGCAGAGCGTAAAGTAGAGCATAAAGGGCTCATAAAAGTGGCCTACTAAACTCAAAGATTACAAACGCGCTTGTCATGACTTGTCCTGACACTGCCCATGTACACTGTGTTGTCTTTTGTGCCGAAACAAAAGTAAGATGGAAATTACTGGCGTATCAAAAAAGTAACTTTTACTATACAGAGCAGCTGTGCTAAAATCAATGGATACGCGAAATTTACACAAACCATGCAGGGTCTCACCGACAAGTTCCATCCAAACGCTCATCCAAGTTCGAACAGACAGTTGCGATAAGCCAGTCGACAAAGATCCATAAGCGTCTCGCCAGATTGGCAGCACCCTCGCCGATCTGTCGGGTGCTGGGATTGGAGGCCACTTGCGGAGCAGCCAGGGGCTATGTTGCGCTTTTTGGACTCCCAGGAGACTAGGGAGAGGGAAGTGACGTCAACAACGCAGCAAATGCAGATTGGATGTTGATTTTGTTTTCTTCTGTCAACATCCAATCTGCGTTTGCTCTAGTCGTTGACGTCACTTCCTCTTTCCAAGTCTCCTGGGAGTCCAAGGGGCTATGTTGCGCTTTTGGACTCCCAGGAGACTAGGAAGAGGGAAGTGACGTAGGTGTGAATGAACGTATCTCGCATCGCGAAACTCACCGTCATCAGCGACTCCACCAATCAACATCCAAAGAGCGTTGTTGACGTCACTTCCTCTTCCTAGTCTCCTCGAGTCCAAAAGCGCAACATGCCCCAAAGGCGCAACATAGCACCCCTGGTCCTTCTTTAAGCGGGATTGCCCCTAAAGGATTTGTCTTCTATGTTGGCAATTTCCAGCAGACCGCGTTCGGAAAGGAAGCTGCGGCGCTTCATGGCAAGAGGGATACAAACCGTTGATTCGATGTCTCGCCAGATTAATCTCGTTAGTAGAAGTCTCCTTCCTTGTGGACCGCGGGGATTTATCGTGCAGGTGCCTTGCTAGCCTTGAGCAACACTGTACTGTACTCGTACTTCGCAAAAGGGTGTACTCGGAATGCGCAAACTTCGTCCTTTTCTTTCATTTTTAGTCTTTTAGTCTTTATTTATTTGGCTCTGGAGAGCCGCGATACCGCGGAAAGGCAGCAGCCCGTACCATGGAGGCCCGCGGTGTCGCGTCTAGTGAACATGATAATTTGATGATTACATACATGCATGATGATGCATGTATATACTCATTCCTACTTCGAATAGGTAAATCTTTTCAGTTTTACTTCGAGTGGAGCAGAAGCTAGAAGAGCGAGTGCCGGCCTTTCAGCGTCCTTGACCAGCACGCGCGCTCGTGCAGGGCAAGTACCGTTTAGATCACCATGCTCATGCTTATTCGTGACTCCAGCAACCTATAGGGGACGCCACTATCGGGCAAATATGGCGGTCGAATCCAGGTCGTGCCGTGCCATGTGCCAGCTCAACGCACAACGCTGGAGCATCAGCGAGCGCGGAATTGGACTCCAAATGGTTCGCCCCGCTTTTTAGAGCGCAGCTCTTAGGCGCCCGTTTCCGGCTTGAGCGGCGTCGCCGTCGGCGTAACCGCGCGGTGCATGATGGGTAATTTTCCCCGCTAAATTTAGCGGAAAAATTTCCCCGCTAAATCTAGCGGAAAATTTTCCCCGCTAAATCTAGCGGGAAATTTTCCCCGCTAAATCTAGCGGAAAAATTTCCCCGCTAAATTTAGCGGAAAAACTTTCCCCGCTAAATCTAGCGGAAAACTTTCCCCGCTAAATCTAGCGGAACATTTTCCCCGCTAAATCTAGCGGAAAATTTTTCCTCGCTAAATCTAGCGGAAAATTTTCCCCGCTAAATCTAGCGGAAAATTTTCCCCGCTAAATCTAGCGGAAAATTTTCCCCGCTAAATCTAGCGGGAAATTTTTTCCGCTAAATTTAGCGGGAAAATTTTCCCCGCTAAATCTAGCGGAAAATTTTTCCCCGCTAAATTTAGCGGAAAATTTTCCCCGCTAGATTTAGCGGGGGAACTCCCCCCTCCCTCCTCGAGGTCACGTGACCCCCAGGCCACGTGACCCCCCCTCCCCGAGGTCACGTGACCCCCCCCCCCGTGCCTTCCCCTCCTCCTCAAGAGCTGCGCTCTAATTCGGTGTTACAGGGAGTTGTAAACGGCTTTCATTTTATTCTCCACGTTTCGAACCTGCGGCGATGTGTTGGGGTAAGCGCGCTTTCAGAGGCTTGACTTTCTTCGAGGAAACAAGGAAAAGACTGCCCACTGTCCTTCCACGGTGCTGAGGAACGTTGATAAACGCAGAATGTCTGACTCACGTGGTTCCATGGTCGCGTGCAGAGCAACCTGGGTCACAAGGCGATACTACGGTTATGACACAGTCACCGGTACAACTGTTCTCTCGCGCAAACCACCGAGAACATGTAAACACGGAAGCCAGAAGAGACGAGCAGAAATCGCGAAAGGACCTATTCCGGCCAGTTCAGTGTTTTCCCACTAGGTGCCGTTCGTTTTGCTGGAGTGGCGAACAATTATATTTATATTTTATAGCTTAATATTCTTCGGGTGTGTGCCTACTCTTTTGTGTTTATTATTGTCGCCTTCGTTTTTACTACCTTTACAAACACGCTCCCTTCACATTCTTGCTGTTAACGTTCAAGTTTTTGGTGTCTTACTAGCTTACTATGAACGTCTTCTGGTGGGGCTACACAAGCGAATTTTCGAACGCTCTCGAAACGCTCTTACGCTGAAGAAAAACGGTCTACTAAAATGCGTTTTTAGACCTCCGCTTGCCATTCCGGCGAAGCGGGCCGCGCATGCGCAGTTTGGCACCATCAGAGCGGAGCGGAAAATGGAAACGGTCTACTAAAACTCTCTATTATCTCGTTGCCATGACACCCCGGTACACCGTGCTCTTTCTGCACGTGCGACAACCTCGCTGGAGCTCTGCACGTGTGGAGTATGAGGTGGCACGAGCCGTCTTGTGCCGTGCCCATAGAGTGCCTTCATACACACGCGCGCTTTTGCTTGAGTGGTGACATCTCAGCCATTTTTCCGCCCAATCGTTTTTTTTTATGGGTTTTGAAGTGCGCGCAATCCGGAGTCACTCAGCTCGAGCGCATAGCTTTGGCTAATGCATAGACACCATTTTACCGCCCAAGTCACGCACCGAGTGCGCGAGAGCGTCACGCGCTGGCACAGTCAGTGCAACAATGGATGTCTTCACCCTGAGACAGACAGACATGTAGGCACCCTACGTGCCCACGGGTCGACGTGTCATCTGCCGGCGCCGCTTGAAACCACAGTGAGAGAGAGAAAGAGAGAGGGTAAAAAGCGAACTTTATCTGCACTGCGCGAGGAGCGCGCTGTCCTCACCTCAAGAGTATTATCTTACACCGTGGTCTGAACACAGATTGGAACGCGAGTCGCCGCGAAATCCGTGCTTCGAATGCCACATGGCAATGAGTCCAAGGAGAAACTTGGCACGCGGCATTCGAACCACAGATATTGCGGTGACTTGTATTTGCAGACTGTATTTTTGTATGGTGTATGAGCAGTGTGACCCCGGCATTAATGAAGTGTGGTTTCGTCTCTTCACGGACTGTCAGTTTTGCCGGAACTCCTTGGAAAGTCTCTGGTCTGTCGTGTCCAGAGACTGAAAGAAGTCTGGCAACCCTGGTTCGGGGAGAGACGCCATATTAAAAGAGCGGGAAACAAACGTTCGTCTCGATCTCGTCTCTTGTGTTCTTGGAGGTTCGCACACGGTACACGACATGGTGGCAGCGGTGGCGATGATCGACCACGAGACCTCGAGGACGCCTGGAGTCGGTTTCCGATGGCGCAAAACCAGTCAGGGCCTTCGCAAGCGGGAGATGCCGCGACAAGCGGGCGAGGCTTCGTTCTTCAATGGCGCGGCACAAGCGGGCGGTGTCCGTTCTTCAACCCGTTCGCCGTTGAAACTCCTGAGAAGCTCGACTTCAGAGACCCAAACGACTGGAGGAGGTGGATCGCACGATGGGAACGCTATCGCATCATCTCCGGGCTCCATCTACGAGACCAAACGACCCAGGTGAACACATTTCTCTACGCTATGGGACGAGAGGCCGAGGACGTTCTATTTTCACTGAAGCTGTCAGCGGACGAACTAAACGTCTACGATACAGTGAAAGAAAAGTTTGAAGCCCACTTCATTCCTCATACGAACGTCATATTTGAACGGGCAAAGTTTAACATGAGGAAACAAGAAACGCACGAGACAGCGGAAGCATTCATAACAGACTTGCACAGGATGGCAGACACCTGCGACTACGGAAGCCTCAGGGAAGACCTGATCAGAGATCGGCTGGTCGTGGGCCTCCTAGACAAGAAGTTGAGTGAAAAGCTTCAACTGGACGCAAGACTAACTCTACAAGGGGCGATTGCGGCGGCTCGTAACTCCGAAACAGTTAAGCGTCAACAACACGAACTGCGTGGTCACGAGGCAGCGCGTGCCGACGTCGACGAAGTTCATAAGCGAGGAGGCCGTTATTGTCCACCACACCGCGAACATTCAAAGCTACCGACAGCGTCAGAAACATCGTGGTCCTGCAGATGGTGTGGCGGCACTCTAAGACATAGCAAGGCGCAATGCCCAGCAACGGGGAAGAAATGCAATGGATGCAAGAAAACTGGCCATTTTCAAGCGGTGTGCATGGCCAGAGACCGTCCAACACACGCACGCTCAAGCAACAACGGGAGGCAAAGAAACTCCGCTGTGGAGGAGCTATTCGTGGGACAGGTGCTACACTCAACGAACGGACAACCATGGACGGTAAGAGCCAGAATTGGACAAAAGACGCTGACATTCAAGGTCGACACCGGTGCAGATGTCACGGTGATTCCAGCCACGGAATACGATGAACGTGCCATGGGTACCCTGACGGTGGCCAACGACAAGCTTCTCACGGCAGGGAGAGCACACCTCCCCACCCTTGGACAGTTCATCTCGACAATCCAGTGGAACAACAAGACGACCCAGCAGAAGATCTTTGTTGCTGAAGGTCTCCACTGCGCGTTACTGGGACGTCCAGCGATTCAAGCCCTCAACGTGCTTCCGGCACTGCACGAGGTCAGCACTACCAGCAGCCATTGTCCGAAGGAATACGAGTCGCTTCTGGAGGATCGTCTGGGAACAATGAAGACGACGTACAAGATCGCACTTCATCCTGATGCCAAGCCCTTTGCGATCACTTATCCTCGACGTGTGCCTATCCCAATCCTTCCAAAAGTTCGTCAGGAGATACAGCGAATGCTGGATTTGGGAGTGATCCAACAGGTAGAGCACGCAACGGAATGGTGTGCGCCAATGGTAGTCGCAAAGAAAAAAGACGACAGCCTGAGGATCTGTGTCGACTACACAGAGCTCAACAACCAGGTCATTCGGGAGCGCGTCATTATGCCCACAGTCGAAGAGAACTTGGCAAAGCTCGCTGGAGCGCGCGTTTTCAGCAAGCTGGACGCAAACGCGGGTTACTGGCAGGTTCCCTTGGCACCCGAATCCAAGGAACTGACAACCTTCATCACGCCCGTAGGACGCTTCCAGTTCCAACGGCTGCCGTTTGGTATCTCAACAGCACCTGAATTCTTTCAGAAAGAGATGCTCCGAATTCTCGAGGGAATACCAGGTCAAGTATGTCACATGGACGACATATTGGTGTTCGGGACTGACAGGCAAGAACATGACAGGAACCTCGAGCAGGTACTCCAATGTCTACGCAACGCAGGAGTCACCCTAAACAAGAACAAATGTCAGTTTGCAAAGAACAAAGTCAAGTTCTTGGGTCACATCCTGGACAGCACAGGCATCACAGCTGACCCAGAGAAGACAGCAGCTGTGACCAACATGCCAGCACCTGAAAACCTGAAGGAGCTGCGATCGTTTCTAGGAATGGTCAACCATCTGGCGAAATTCCTTCCCATGATGGCACAAAAGACAAGGCCGCTGAGGGACTTGCTACACAGCGACGCAAGTTGGTATTGGGGGAACCACAAGAGAGCGCCTTTCAACAAATCAAGGCCGAACTCAGTACGACTCCGGTCCTCGCTTACTACAACCCTCAAGCGCAGATCACTCTTTCATCGGATGCGTCATCATACGGACTTGGGTCCGTACTGCTACAGGAAGACCAAGATGGGAAAAGACTTCCTGTGGCTTACGCTTCTCGAGCCATGACGGAAGCGGAACAGAAATACGCTCAAGTAGAAAAGGAGGCGCTCGCTCTCACATGGGCGTGCGAACACTTCCGAATGTACCTACTAGGACTGAGATTTCATGTGGAAACGGACCACAAACCGCTGGTACCGTTGTTCTCAACAAAACGACTAGACGAGATGACGCCACGTCTACAACGCTTGCGGATGAGGATCCTGGAGTACGACTTCACAATATCTCACACACCAGGCAAGGAGATGCACACCGCCGACGTACTATCGCGGAAGCTTTCACACATCCCAAGCAAGCTACACAGACAAGGAGGAATCCTACATAAAAGAGTATGAGCTCTTAGCACTGGAACTCTTGCCTGCGTCATCTGAACTACTCGACAAACTCAGGTCCGAATTGAGTAAGGATGTGACCACGGCACGGATCATGCTCTACTGCAAAAGCCAGTGGCCGGTGCTCACAGACTTGACACCAGAAGCAAGGAAGTACGGGAGCGTGGCATCAGAACTTACCACAGTTCAAGGGCTCCTGATGAGGAACAACAGACTTGTTATTCCACCTGTAATGCGGCAAGACATTCTCGAACGCCTGCACAGTGGACACCAGGGCATCGTGAGATGTCGAGCCAGGGCGAGGGACTCGGTTTGGTGGCCAGGCATCAGTCAACAGATCCACGACTACGTCAACCTGTGCCCTACCTGCCAGAAGTTCCGGCAACCAGGTGCAGAGCCTATAATTCAGACACCTCTGCCCGAACGTCCATGGCAGGAGATCGGTATGGATCTGTTTCTGTTGGATGGGAAGAACTACTTGGTAGTCATCGACTACTTCTCCAGGTTCTTTGAGCTTAAGCAGCTCCACAGGACGACGTCAAAAGACGTCATCGAAGCACTTAGTGAAATATTCGCACGATTTGGAATCCCGGAGGTCATTCGTTCCGACGGTGGACCCCAGTTTGCATCAAGCGAATTCAAGTGCTTTACACACAAGTGGGGAGCGCGACACGTAACGTCAAGTCCCTACTATCCCCAAAGCAATGGCAAGGCAGAAAGAGCCGTCCAAACCGCGAAGAACCTGCTTAGGAAGTCCGAGGACCCTGCACAGGCTCTTCTGGCTCACAGGACTACGCCAGGGAAGGAGGGCTATTCACCAGCGGAACTGTTGATGGGACGACGACTGAAGTCTACAGTTCCTGTGTCACCGCAGCTTCTGACGCCCAACTGGAAGTACACTGCTCGCTACAGGCAGCGTCACAACGTAGTGAAAGCCAAAGAGGCAAGCCACTACAACAAGCGTCACAGAGCAAGAGACAGAGCTGAACTGGCACCTAGATCGGCAGTCTGGATGTACGCGGGCGCCGCACACCAAGGAGTGGTGCTACAGCAGACCCGCGAACCACGGTCATACCTGGTGCAGACTGAACATGGTGCATTACGTCGCACTACCAGACATCTGCAGACTGCGGGACAAAACACGACACCCAGCGTGGTCGCAGACAAGGGACCACCAGCTTCATCTGGCAGCAATAACGGCCTGGTGACCAGAAGCGGAAGGATCTCTAGAGCACCGGCACGATATAGACAATAGGTCTTAGAAGGGAAGGTGTCGTGTCCAGAGACTGAAAGAAGTCTGGCAACTCTGGGTCGGGGAGAGACGCCATATTAAAAGAGCGGGAAACAAACGTTCGTCTCGATCTCGTCTCTTGTGTTCTTGGAGGTTCGCACACGGTACGCGACATGGCCCTTCAGAGGATAAGGTGGCGTGTTCAGTTACAAGCTGTTGAACATCATTGACGAAGCAGGCATATGCAAGGATGAATACTGTCATGTTCAGCATCCCCCGCAGTCTCATCCGAGTAGCGCGGGCGCGTTGCTTTCGGCTACGGAGATCGAAGCTGTTATCCTTGTACTTTACTGTAACATTGACTTTCTCGGCCACAAGCTTGAGTTGTCCCATGTAGTTCCTCAGCTGAACTACAGTAGTTGAACGTTGGAAGGCTCGCAGGGCAGATTGGGAAATGTTTGACGGAACGTTCTCTCTCCCATGATTGAGACACTTGCACGGTGTCGAATTTCATTTTTATTCGTTTTCACTGAAGCTTCAGCTCAACCATGAAAGGATTGGTCTTTTTAGGAGTGCCTATGTTTCATACGTCCTATGTTTGCCCATCGTTGGACGAAGGTTCTTCGCGCTCTGGGTGTTTCACGACATGTATTGGAGCAGGCTTTTTTGATGTGAAATTGATGACTTTCTAAACTATAAATACCAAGGATGTTTATGTCATCATTCCTACCACCTGAGCAGCAAGATGCATCTTTTTCACTCGGTCATCAAGTGACATACCTATCTAAGACCGTGCTGTAAATGCTTTAGTAATGTTTTTTTTGTTACAAAATCAACAAAATTACTCATTTGACATCCGTCTGAGTTCTCATTCACACAATAGTGTTTGCTCTGGCTAGTTGGTGGTCTAACATATTGAAGGTATTTAGTGCACAAGGTAGAAAGAAGAACAGGACGGAAAAGAGCGCTCCTCTTCTTCTCTCTGCCTGTTCTATTTATCTCTACCTCATGCGCTAAATACCTTTAAATTTGTTTAAAATGCCTTATGAGTCACCCGGACATTCAGGCTTCCAATTTCGCATGCAAAGCTACTCCTGACATTGATTTCTTTTTTTTTACGCTTCATACGAAGCGAAGCAGTTTTAATAGAAAACTGCACTGCAATTGAATTCTTATTATTCAGAAGCAGCCGTTTTCCCAAGCATCATTCTTACCGAACCAAGCTCAGTCAAAGCAGCCTGATCGGCGGCAAGCCGGCAAGCAATAGACGCTTTGCAGCAGCTGTGCATGGGCGCCGCCATAAGCGACCTTCAGTTTTTGTTTCCTCTTATTACGTTCGCTTCACGTCATCGTTGCCACAGCTGGACAGGGTATTGCGACTTTAGGTGCTACTGTGTCCTCCTCCCCAGAATAGGCCCCTGTGGAGGCTCATAAACGCCCGCTTCAGTGGCTCGGCATTTCGGTAAAACAGGAGAAGGTCGGCTATGGCGGCTCAATCTGGCGCGTGTGCAAAGCGTCTATAGGCCCGTAGTTATCAAGTTTTGAGCAGCGCTCCAGGCGAGCAAAATAGAATATTTGGCTCGCGTTTGCGTCATTACGCTCCCCCACTGCAGTTTTTCATACTCCGTTCCATTCTAAGTGCCAGCGTAGCAGATGCTACAAGAGCGAGCTGGGAGCTTTCAGTGTCCCTGCCAAGCACGTGCGCTCGTTCAGTGCGAGCATTGTTCGGGGGAACGAGCTTTTGCAAGTAGCTTTGGCTTCGCTATCACGCAAAGTGAAACGTACGTGCTCGCGGAAGCATGAAAGAAAGCAGCGCAAATATTAAAGATAAAATAAATGTTTAACGGGACGCTGCGGCCGCGAGCTGCATAACTTTTTTATTTTAATTTTTATTTCTTAGGAGTTTTGTAATCGCGCGTGAAAAGATGCTGACAGACGCTTGTATTTGAACGTGGCACTTGCAAAGTCGAACGTTACAGAGCCCCTGGATGGTGCAGCCATCATAACATGGTCGCGTTTTGTGAACGCGCTTTCGCCCCTTGCCCCAGTAGCAACGGCTCGATAAAACCAGTGAAATGCACTAATTTCACAAAGATTGCTTCCTGATTGGGCTTGGAATTCTTTCGTTTTTTAATGTCAAGCCAGGCACCTCTCCTCTTCGCAGCAGCGTTCCTGCCTGACGGGAAGCGGGAGAGTCTGTTGGCGTTCTTTGACCTGCTTCTGCTACCGAAGGCACAGCAAGCAGGCATGTAGGAGCCGCGAAATACGGAACGTTAGGATACGATTCCCTGAAATTACGTGCTTCACGGCACTAAGTGGCTGAGATGCGACCGGGTGCGTTGCAACAGAAGCTGGCCGGTCACAATATGGTGGCAGATGGCACCGATTGGAAACAGTGACGATGATAGTGACGGCTGACGACACACGTCTCACGTGACTGCTGCCGTCCAATGATGCCGCAGAATATCAGAACATACTCGGCTAGAGTGAGGCTGTTGTCGGAAAGAGGGATTGGTGGCCGAGTGGGCTAGCGCACACCAGCTCGGAGCACGTGGAGTGAAAGCTCGCACTGCAGAACCCAGGATCCTGGGTTAAATCCCCATCCCTGCCCGTTTCGGTCTGGGTGAGCATCGCAAGGGCGTGCGGTTGTGTATCACTACTGCGTGATGCACGTTAAAGACCCAGGCTAGCGGTTGTACTGCACTGGTTAAATTTCTCATCTACAGCTGGGAGACTCGTCGCCCGTTGAGGCAGACCAAGTTCTAGGCTGTATAAACATAGACACAACCCAATTTTTTCGTTGTCGGAAAAGCATTACATTTAGCGAGGCTGCGCGTGTTGCGCGCTACTGCATCGTCAAGGTTCGAAAAAGAGGAAAAGCACGTGCGACAACAACAGTACGCAACTGAAAGCGAATCATGTTTAGTAGAACAGCTTCAGCCGATGAGTGCGACTGTAAGAAATAACCTCCCTTGTGAAAAATTAATTGGTGGTCAAGAGGCGAGTTAGACGCTGAATCTTTAGAGAGCGAAGGTCGGTCTACCTTTGAGGTATGGTGTCTGCTGGTTCACGCTGTAAAAATACATGATTCAGCCAGTGCACGTGCGCCTGCTGACTCGTATATGAATAACGCAGTAGCGATTACACGCACACTATTTGATTTGGATCTTTGTTTTCAGATGAATGCGCAGGATGACGAACCACTGCACTCACGGCCTGTTCCTGTTTTCTGCAAAACCGATGCTGCGTCAGAAGTTTTAAACAATACAGTGGTTATCTGTCATCAACCCGAAACTCGTGGCAGTCAGTCACAGAAGCCAATCATTGACCCTGAACGTAAGTTCAGCGCTTTGTTCTACTCGGTTGTCTATGAATCTATAAACTCGTTTTTTATGACTGCACGTGGTGATTGCATATGAACAACTGATGTTATATTTAAAAACTAGTACTATTATATTCTCAAAAATATGTATGTATCAAAACTAATCGTGATGGAGAAAAATATGCATGCAGCCACCAATGCAATCTTGTTTACTTTTTTCTTTAATTCCACTAGACGGAAGCTCATGCCTGTCTTCGATGAAATCACGTGGCGCAACTCAGGAAGATAAACTAATGGCAGTCACTGACTTCCTGAGTGCTATCGGAACAAGTGAAGTCGACACGATGGAAGGTATCCGGGCATTTGTTCCGGCCGATACTTCAAGTTTTCACCAGATGACAATACTTACAATACCACAAAGTAAGGAACAAGAAATATTGCCGAAGAATTTAACGGAATCGCGTGACACGGGCACATCGGATAGCACTGAAGTAGAAGTATATGGCCCTCCTAGCAATCCAGAAGTGAAGCGACAGAAAGCGCATGGTGTACTCAAGGGCGAAAGTTCCCCTCAGCTTGATTTAAGAGGAATATTATCGGACATCGCCTCGACATCCACCAAAACCGATCTAAGAGGCACATCCCAGATTTCGCGGTGTGTAAGCGATCGCTGCGTGTACAAGACGTTACCGAATGAGGAGCGTTCTTTATGTGGAAAGCATCCCCACAGCAACGACTCGCTACAGCGTCCACGTCCTCGGCTATCCTTACAAAGACGAACTCTGAAGTCAAAATCTTCTGCGGATATCTGTCGTAAAGCAATATCGATGAACTTGGATTCAGAGTTGAAAACCAAAAGTGCCCATTATTCGGTCCAGCTGGTACAAGACAAGGCTCAAGAAAACGAATTGGATCAAAGAGAAGACAATCTAAGTGGCATTGCTCGAAAGGACATTGCGTGCCAGCCACTTTCTGAAGTTACCAAGTCAGCACTTTCCCTAATTTGGGATATCGAGGACGATAACAAAATGAACAGCGAATCCTACTCAAATACCGTTCGTGCACAGAACGTTTCTGGCGATGTAATTATTTCGGAGGATCCTGAAAGCCACCGAAGTAATGGCAGCAGCTCACTTGGTGAACTCATTGCTGCTGCAACGCCAACAAACGCCCTGGAAGAACGGAACAACGCTCCAAGCGAAGCTGAGACACAACATAACCTCAAGTTTTATGATATCAGTATTCCACTCATCCAGCTCCAAGAGAACCACGGATCTTTCATAACCCATCCTGATGAGCACAGTGAAGCCGACACCGCTTCAAGGGAACTCGTGAAACAGAACGTCACTAATTCTAAGAGTACGTCTGGAATGTGCCTTGTTAAAGAAGGATATGCTGGAAATCTGTCTTATGATCTTGCCATTACAACAAATTCCTGGATGGTTCAAGATGTAGCACCACACAGCCAGGCTGAATGTAATAAAGAAAGTCCTGCTGGCTCTTCAGCACATGTCGAAAGTCAAGAATTGTCTCCTCAGCCAAAGATTTCTTTTAGCTGGCCCAGCTGCTCTCTACAATCTGAGTGCCCGCAATCGAAGACGTGTGATGAGAGATACAAGAAATATAACGGCAACGCCTTCGATGTTCTAAATTTGCACTGGGAAAGTGCATCGAGTGAGATGCAACAGGACAACACAGTCGTGAGCCGAAGGAAAGTCTTCAGTCTTCCAGACAGGGCGCTGCTCGAGAATGGCCCCACAGTTCAATCGAACGAAGAAGGATCACAGTTAAGGACACGGTGGAGCTGTCCTCCGTGCTTAGATAACATAGCAGCTAGGTATGTGAACCATCGGGATTTTCACGGTGCAAACGACGGTTTTTCCAGTTTGCGGTGTTGTGCCAAGAAGGACTGTCGATACAGGGCTAACGAGCAGTTATTCGACGCCGGAAGCTTTTTAAATTCAGACGCATCCTCTTGTCCATCTGCTTTAACGGGTTCTTTTGCGTCTGAGCTAAGCAGAAGAAGCGATCGGATGGATTGCGAGCGCAAGTTCGACATGGCAACTCTTGATTGTTCGGTGGCTGGAATTCAACAGTCTGCCAGCGGAGGGGTTTGTGGGAAGAGTTCGCCGCTGAAGCTATTGGGCATACAGGATCGACATGACACCAAAGTGTACGGCATGGATGTTATCGCAGAAACGGAAATTGAACAAAATGTTCAAAATGAAAGATGGCATCCTCGCTTAAACGAGGACCGTCGAAAGTCAGATGCGCCGACCAATGTTTCGAAAGGGCCGATGATTCAACTTTCTGCCGAAGAAACATTTTCTACGCTGGATCAACAGTGTAACGCGGCCCCGTCTGTCCCTGCGGGCGACAAACCAGGAGAATGCGTAAAATTAATAGGGACTGCCGCACCGCTCTTGCCCAGTGAGAGCGTGGCATATGCCAATAAGCGCTACAGTGGCTCTCGTCTTGCAGAAATCGTCAACCAGTTTGCGACGAACGTGACGATCAACGACGTGTCTAAAATTCCGCGCCAAGCGTGCGTTTACAGCAACATGAACTATAGCCTCCAGTACACCGACTTGTCTAGTTATGTCCCTGAGGGAGGCTTGTCCCTCGGGGAAACACTGGCTCGTTTAACCAAGATTGTCTGCAGCCCCTGCAAGGCTGGCGAGCGAAAAGAAAATTCATTAAAAATATGCACGAAAGAGAACAAGACGAGCTAGGGAAGGACACAATTTTACTGTATAGCAGTAACTACTTCTGTCTTTGATTAAACTTTAAAAATAAAACTTAGGAAGGGTTTTGTTGTCATGAGTGGTCATCATTTAATATGTTTATTTAAGTATTGCGTTAACGTCTAGAAATACGATACTTCCGTTTGCTTTAAAGTAGTTCTAAAGCGAAGGCTTCACGACTGCAAAGAAATGCCCCTCCAGCATGCATGATTTACGCAGGAACGAGTGGTGAAGTAGGAAACTTTGTGTTTCGTTTCTCGTAAAATATTAGGCCTTCGCTTGCGACCAACAGCGCGAGCTGTCGGTAAAGTAACTAATAATCTCTCACGTACAACAGTCTTGACGGGGCGGAATGCAACGGCTCAAAACTGCAGTCGGCCCTTGCCTGACAGCAACGCGCACAGCTATTGCGGCTAACGGCAGGTATGTGCTGTAAAAGTTCAAACAATGTTCGATGCTATGAGTGGCAAGAGGTTTTGGTGGCGTTCTCCGGTTCTCCTATGGTTCCCTATCTTGACGTCATTACCTTGTGAACAACAAGTTCGATGTTGTTTGTAATGAGCATGGTTGAAGCTTGAAATCATTGCACTCTGAAACCAACACCGCCAACACCGTCAAAATTGAAGTTCTTTCATTCCTCTAATTCCCGTCGAAGAGAAATCCTTTGCTGACGTCATAGTCAGCATTCTGCCAATCGTGACGGCCGATCACAGCGACGCTTTCGCTCGCGCACGTCGCCTTATTGCCTTATTTCGCTGGCGGCCATAGTTGTGTGCGCGACGGCTGAGCGCGTGCTGATGGCGAGCTTCCACACTTGTTTTGCAACGTGCATTCCACACCATCGAAACTGCATGTCTTAGCCAGCCCATTAATGGGAGCTCGTTTTAAGCATGCGCCCTGAACAGCGCACTCAAAGATGGCGTCCAGTATATGGTACCCCTTATACTCGGACGGCGAAGTTATTGTCAAATATTAAGCACACCATGGGCCACGATCGCTTGTCGGGGCACTTGGATGCATGATCTTGAAATGACGTACATTGAACACACATGTGTAACTTTCCAGTGTGTTCTTAGCTCCGCAATAGATGGAGTTAACTGTCCAACCAAAGTTTCACTGCACAATATTTATAAACCCCCCACATAAAGTTAACTCTTCCCGTAGGGAATACCCATATATGTAGCTCAATCTGGTACTCCGCCGCCACTTTATTTCCAAGGGCTACGCAGGACACGCCAGTTATGCACTGGGGCAATCTTGTAAAGAGGAATATAAAAAAGCTTTATGTTCTTTCAATGATCACTCACTCATAGGCCCACTGCGACTTAGACCGGAATGAAACTCCTCTGTAACATAGCTTGAAAGACTGCAAAGACTCTGGCTATCGCAAAAGTAAAAACAGAAGAGAGATTTTTTTTATTGAGCTTTTGTTTAAGTGATAATCAAGTTGTCTAGGAAACCTCGCCTATATCGTTTATGGGAAACCTAGAAAGCCAAGTCATGCTGTCTCATAATTATAAATAATAAAGTTATAAAGATAAAACAGGTCGTCACTTTGCTTATCTGGCGCATGCTGCAATCGCGGATTCGCTCGTCGATGTTTCCCTCTCTATCTTTTTTTTTTTCCTGGCTCCTGTTGTCCGACGAAAAATTGGACAAAATTAATAGAATAGGAGCCGTACATGTAAATGAGATTCAAACCGAATTCAACCCAACTTGCTATCTCTTTTCGAAATAACCTAGGTGACCCGCTGCGGCGCTGCCCTATATTCGTCTCGTACAGGCGGCCGGCTTCCCCGCATAACTTACGAACACGGAGGCAAAGGGAACTTTCCAGTCGGCCGTCGTGCGTAGAGCGTAAAAAGCTCGAAACAATGGGTTTACGAGCGGTAGCTTTACTGCCGGACCCACCGCGAACACTTCGTTTAGTGGGCCGTAAACGCGGGGCCGAGTCCCCCCGTGGTTCGGTTTACAAGGTGTTACGCCGACTCCGCGGTTACGATGACGACCGCGGCGCGGCGTGGCGTGTTCTGACTGGGCCCTAGAGAACCTAGGTTTAAGAGAGGAAGCAACTGGAACCGTGGAGAGCGTTCACAGTTTAATGGTGGACTCCTCCTGGACAGATCGGTCGCAAGTGCGCATACGTTATGTTGTCGCGTAGCAAGGAGGAGAGAGGATGGTGAGGACGGCACACGCGTGGAGACGATCGCCGCTTTCCTCGTCTCCTCGCAGATCTTATTGGAAAAGCGGCCTATGAACGCCATCGAAAACACTCGGAAATCTAGGCACACTCCTGGGCCCGGGGGTGGTGGCGCCTAAATTTATGGCGACACGTTTGGCGCGGGGGTACTAGCCGAGTTGCTTTTTTTATTCATGCAGAGGCACAGCGTTGGCCTTGAAGCAGGTATAGTTGAGATGATCATCGGGAGATCATCGAGTGCGGGGTTCCTTTCGGAACCTTCGAGATTTTATGGTATAGCGACGTGGGCGTGCAGCAAATGGCCGGGTGGAACCCGGGTGGAACCTGAAAGGGGAAGAAACACGGAACGAGCGTCTGTTAAGGCGTTTGTTCTCCGTGCAAGTTCTACCTGACTCGGGTTAATTTTTTATTTTTTTAGCTATAGACATTTAGAGCTATACGCCTCGAGTGTCGGCACTCCAGTCCTCCACGTTCCCGTGGGCACCGCCATTTTGGAGCTGAGTGCAGAGCGGGTGCAATAGACCGATGATAGTGATATGATGGTTGGTTGGTTGGTTGGTTGTGTTGTTTGCCAGACGTGAGATTTGCCTCACTCACGGTGGGCACGTTTCACGGGCCTGGGTTATTGTAGGTTGATGAGGGTGAATGCGGGGAAAGGGAAGGGAAAATATGGTGATGAAGGGGTCCGGGGATGACGAGGGCAGCGTTAGCGAAATAATGATCTAAACACGTTTCGCGGGCGAAAATAAAAAGATAAAATAAAATGATTAGGGCCGTTAAGACTAGAGCCACTCTATATGGCAGCGTAGCTGCCAGAGTAGCGACACGACGCAAAATTATCTAGATGCACGACGTCAGAAGCGCCTATAGTGATCTCCATTTTGGGCCTGGGAGGTTGCCATGGTAACCGTGCTGCTAGCGACGCCGGGCGGCAACCTTTATCTAGTTGATATCTCCATTCGTTAATTGAAAAGTGGTAAAAGACCTAAAAGACGCTTTGCATGGCGGTACGGCACGGGCCTCTGGAGGAGCGGTGCCTGTTTCTTATGTGAAGTGAGACGATTTGCAGCCCGGGATCCTGTCGGGCGACGAGAGCTGCTAAGTATCGCAGGTGCACGGACAAGGCGAGTGGTTTTCCGGCCGCCGGGATGGCGGCCGCTTCGTGGGACGAACGTATCGTCCTTGTACTTTCGGACTTCGCTCCTATGAAACAAAATCCGATTACGCCGGCCACGACAGGACGATTGCCTTGGGACATGACTGCTGCTCGACTGCCCCATAGTAAGAGAATGTATGCTTAGCACCATACTTCTTCAAGACCCAATCATTCATTCAAGATGAAATTATCTCACCGACTGGCGAGGAGCGACGTCGACGACGGCATCACCCTCGTTTTGGGCAATGAACAATCGACGGGGTTAAACCAAGAAGGACAGCACGGGGGTCTACAGAGGATTGTTAACGCCATCAAAGAGACGCGACGGACGCCGGACATGAGGTGTTCTTGGCAGACAGGCCAAGTGGTCGTCCGGAAGTTTACCGGCATGCAAAAAGTCAATATTTTTTTCTGGTGTAGCACGCATACCCGTGTTAAAGGGGCCATGAAATGATTTTTTAACTTCTTCTTCCTTAGCTTTATTCCTCAACTCAAAAGGGAACAGTGGAATCACGCGGTCGTGACATGCTAGGGCACCGGTGCGATGACCCCAAGCTTCCACCGTGCTTTTTAAGCACACCATAGAACTTGGCATTCGCAAGTGATGATAAGTTCCGTCAGTGCACTCATGGCCACAAACGCGAATTCAAATATTCGTCGACGAATTGATTGTTGACGAGCGCATACGTCCGAGTGACGCAGTTTTCGTGTCAAATGCGTGAGCTGGGGTCGGCTGACGTCATTTTGGCGTTTGTAGGCATTGCAAAGAGGATGTTTAGAACCATACACACATGATGATAACATCATAGCACACGGACATTAACGAGCACAAAACGGGCCCAGCTACAGAAAACAAATATTACACTCGTAAAAATAATTGTCTGTAACTTGTTAATTACAAAGACGAACACACCTCTGAGCATATAAGTTTAATAGTATGTGTTGGTGCATTGTTATAGAGCAGGTCATTTCATATTACGTCATTTGAGCAAACGCCTGCTTGTCACTTGAAAAAAACAAACCAAAAAACACTGCGATCAAATGCAAGCTATTGCAAGGAAAGCACGTTTATCAAAGTCTTTAGAACTGTCAATTCGTAAAATCGTCGATTAGTACCAAAGGTTAAAATCGCAGGCGCTTCCTCGCTTAAAGTTGCTGTGATTATTCGGTGACCCAGGGCTGAAAAACTTCCCCTAGGCCCTACACACGACGTATACCTTTCGTTTCGATTCTCAGAAATTCCAACATTCAAAGGAAGCTAGAAAATGCGAAAATGTTATCCTAAAAGCTATATCGTAAAATCGTTGATTAGTACAAAACGTAAAGATCGCAGGAGCTTCCTCGCTAGAAGTTTCTGCGATTCCGCGGTTACCTGGGGCAGAAACAACTTCCTAAATGTCCAACATGCGACGCATACAATTCGCATCGATTCTCAGACATTCCAACGTTCAAACAAGGCTAGGAGTATGCGAAAATTGCATGCAAAAGGTCTTATCGATTCTTGAACACATCCAGGAAACCGAGCACCGCTACGGCGATATGACTGATGCTGTCGCACAGGTGCTAATATCCAGAGTGATCTTGCACAGAAAAGGTATAAAGTCTCATTCTTTCAGATCTTCACGTTATACCTGAGTCAGAGAGCACGAAGAAGTCCGAAATCGTCGGAAAGCAGCGGCACATTACGACTACCGCGCACCGAACAAACTCGTATCCACCAGCTCTGGGCGCTGCCATCTTACCGGTGACATCACGGCTCTTGCGAGGTCACGTGACGAGTAGTCACTCGGTTGCTAAGGGAACCGAGCCAGCTCAGCTCGTTGCTATGGTACCGCGTGTGACCAATCACGGTGAGAGGCGGCACAGGGAAAAGCGTGGCGCTACTCTGGCAGCTTCGCTGCCATATCGAGTGGCTCTAGTTAAGACGAACTGTGACATATGTTCAAACAGTGCTATGCACGATAGAACCCCATAGCGCGCACCAGCAAGCACAAAATAAATAATGAGAGTACTTATATCGACCTAACTATACTTCGTTTCACCCCACGTGCGAGGGAAGGCAAAGCTGGAAGCGCGAGCACGAAAGCTCCGCGCGTTCTGGCCTTGCTCGAGCGCGCGAGCTGGGGAGAAGCGCTAAAAGCGCTGGTCTCGCGCTCTCAGCCCCGGCCCCGCCCGCAGATAAGGCGAAACGAAGTATAGACCTTTTCTGTGTACTCTCGTCCCCAGCCACCTAATAGGCGTATCCGGTATGGGCGACGAAAGAATACTAAAACGTTTCAACCTGTAACTAGTAAAAAAATAAAGGGAAGTAAAACGATAATGTGTGACAGTTCCGCTTATATCCTAAATGCCTTCTACTGGCGTGGCGACGGCAAAACAATGTTTTCGCACATACTGGAAGTGACGACAATTCAAGATGGCGGCGCCCTGGAGAAAGGGTCTGTAGGCTACCATTCTAAAGTTTCTTACACGTCACAGTCACAGTCTTGAGAGTAGATCGCACGCGCCCAAAAACAAAATACAAATTTTCTCAGCCGTATGCACGTGGAAGTTGGTCCCTTCGGAAATAATGTAACCTCGAGCGTGAAAGGAATGTGCAGCCCTCTCAGGCAGTTCAAGAATTCAATTCGTTTGGATGCGTAGTGTTCGCACTTAAAGGGATTGTCCGGTCAAAACCGGAAGTACTTAAGTTCTTGCGCTCGTTACGTCGAGGGAGCCTTCATGTAGAGAAAGGTCATTTTTATTTTGATATATGATCTCCCGTTATTAATTAAACCTTTCATGAGCCTATGTACGAAACTGCACCCCGAATTTCGCCAGTGGCAATGGCTGACATCCGTAGGTGCTGCGTGACGTCACAAAACGCAAAGGTTTGTCGGATGGTCGGGATAACAAGCGTTGGTCGATGAATGTATTGTATTTTGTTTCGAATTATATAGTCTCCTAGGCTGTACCCTACTTAAATACGGTTCTTTAATGCAGTTCCCAAGCATGTGCAAAAAAAGTCACGCCTTTTAGCAGGAAATTACTCGCAGACAGCCATAAGCTTCGAGCAAACGTCTGCCGTTTCGCGCAAACACAACTGCGGTTGCCACCGATCGAACTAGGGGCGCTTGCAAAGTAAAGGATGCAGATTTCGCCTCTGAAGCGGCACCTAAGTACACGAAGCAGCATCTGGGTACACGTCAGCGGATCCACTGGATCGGTGATGAGGCTGCGGGTCGTTCCCTCAGAGGCGATGTCCGCGGGTCGAAAACAAACGGCGAATCGTTCAAATGCATGTCGTCACTTTGACTTGGACGAGCTTGATGAATCGTAGTCACGCTCCATTTTCACACGCGGGTCAAACAGAATCGGGCTGAACGCATGCTAAATACAACCAGTGGCGTCGCGAGGGTCAGCGGCAACCGGGGCAATAGCCCGCCGCGACCCCCCTCCCTCCCTCCCTCCCTCTTGAGACGCCGCTGAATACAACTTCTGGTATCGTTTCCAGGTGGCCTTGCTGTTGGTTTCGGTTTCGCTGCATAATCAAATTGATTAATCCGATTTGGGCGAGGAGTGGATGGACGTAGTTTATTATCGTTGGCACAGCATCACACCTCAGCTTACGAGCCTTCTGTCCGCTTAGAGCTCAGCTCGTAGCTCTCTTTTGTGAGATGATTGCTGCATAAGCGGGATCTCGATCTTGACGGGGGAGAGAGGACGACGACGTTGAAGAAGCAGCTTGTGTTCCCTTCGGTTCTGGCTACAAATTGTGAGTAATATTCTGTATACGTCGAACTTTCTTGGCCCTGAATAGGTGCGGTCGTGTATTCGACCAAGAGCAAAGCCTAGGCCTTGGCGGCCTTCAAAGCCAAGACTAACCGGTGTATACCGGCCGCCGACCCGACCGACTGACCATGTCCCTCCTACCTGACACGTCGAGCATTGCCAATGAAGCGTTCTACCAAGCAGCCGCGCAAGAAAATGAACCTCCAAGTGACTCAGGGCCTGCAAATGGCTTCTTGCCCATCACCACGACCGACACCAGCTCAGACAGGTCCAGTACATCGAGTGCCTTATGTTGCTCTGACTCTGAAATGCCACCAATAGAAAACAACTGGACAACGAGCAGCCGAAAAAGGTGCAAAAAATCGAGCATTGCATCAAGCGGGGACACAGTGATTAACACAACACCTAGCATGGACGCTCTCACAGTCGTGATAAAACCAGTAGACGGAGACCATCTCATAACAAAAGTGAACCCACTGAAGCTGCGTGAAAAACTTCAAGGTTTTGCCCCAGATGGAGTAACTGAAGTGCGACCGAACCCGAGACTGAATTTGTTAGCCGTTGACACCAGGAACATGGAGTCGACAAAGGCGCTGCTAACCATCACCTCTATTGGCGGGATCCCAGTGCGTGTGTACCAACCTCATTCAAAGGACTCAGCAGTGGGAGTCATTCATGGAGTCTCAAAAGATATCCCTGATGAAGAGCTACAGCAAGTTCTTTGCAGCATCGCACCCTTGAGAAGCAGTCGCCGACTAGGACAATCCGAAACTGTGAAACTGGTTTTCAACACCACTAGATCTCCTGAGTACGTCGTCCTCGGACATACCCGATTCAAGGTCCTACCTTTCATCGAGAAGCCCCTACAATGTCGCAAATGCTTCAATTTCGGGCATGTTGGAGGAGCGTGCACGAAACGGCAGCTATGCCCACGTTGTGGGGGCCCCCACAGTCGAGAAATCTGCGATGCAGACCATCCACAATGTGTGAACTGTGGAAACCACCACGAATCGACGTCCATAAGCTGCCCAGAATACAAGAAGGAAGAATCAATCCACAAGCTCAAGAACGAAGCTAAGATGGACTATTTATCTGCCAAAAAAGCAATCGGAACGGGCGTTTCCTCTGAAGAGACCAACCAGAGGCCGGGGCCGTCAAAGAGCATCACTCTCTCATCCGCTTCACCTGGGGCTACAAGCCATAGCACAGCTGTAAGAAAGCTTGACCAAAATCCTCGACGGGAAGCTCCAAAACCAACTGACTCCTATGCAGGTCGTTTGCACGACACCAGCGAGTTTCCACCACTGTCCACTCGTGCCCAGACTGATCCTGGAACCCCTCTTTCGGCTTCCTCGAGGCAGATATCTCAAACGACCGAGCGTTTTCAGAAGCCTGTCACACCAACCAAGGAAAAAAAGGAATGCGAAGAAAACTCCGAGAACCCCGCCCAACCTGGTTCTACTTCATCCGCAGCGAAGTCGATAATTTCTTGTGTTGCCATTAAGATCCGAAGCTTTTTGTCAGCATTGTCGCTCCCGTGGTGTGAAGCAGCAATTTCAATCATCGATGCTATCCTGCCATTCATACTCCTATGGTGCTGATGAACCTGACATGCATACC
The DNA here is from genome assembly GCA_037355805.1 of Ixodes ricinus. Lineage (NCBI taxonomy): Eukaryota > Metazoa > Arthropoda > Arachnida > Ixodida > Ixodidae > Ixodes > Ixodes ricinus. Next base: position 73,426 of record JAZHYW010018331.1, read on the forward strand.
CAGGCACAATACTCGTATAAAATGGTAACCGACATCGTCGCACCACGCACGGTTCTAGCACAATGATCAGTAATCCCCCGACCAGCAGCAAGATCACCAACAAAGCCATTGTCTGGCAGTGGAACTGCAGGGGCCTACGCAAGAAAAAGTATCATCTTGAACATCATATCCTGCAGGCAAAGACCAAACCAGATATCATACTCCTTCAGGAAACGAATGGCAACTATAAACTATCCGGGTACCAAAATTTCATACAGCCAAGCATCACCAAAAAATGTCGTGCCACGCGCGCCAGACCTAACCCCTTCCACCATCGGCCCCGGTCATGGTCGTCACATATGTGGCCAATCATATCCCTGCGATTCAGTTGGAAACAGAGCAGCACAACACCGAGAAACAAGAACATGTAGCCGTAGAATGTCAACTGGGCGCCACTAAAGCAGTTATTGTGAATACGTACTGGACACCCGGCGGCCGCACCGCGCATACTACGTGGATCAAGGAAATCAAGGATATGCACCCTCGCAAAGATATCCTCATAGCGGGTGACTTCAACAGCCCGAACGTCGCATGGGGATACTATCACACTTCTCCTAATGGTCGCAGGCTTGAAACCGCAACCTCTCAAAATCGACTGACCCTCCTCAACGATACCACCATTCCAACACGCGCAGGCAACAGCGTGGAAGCTGACACAAGCCCCGACCTCACGTGGCACGCCGGACCGAGCAAAACAGAATGGGAGAACACGCTCGAGGATCTAGGTAGCGACCATTATATTCTAGCTACAACCATTGAACTTCTTATGGCACGAAAGAGCTCTCCACGGGCCAGCACCGCCCATATTACCAAGTGGGATAATCTGCGGAGCCACCTCGAACAAACCGACGCCCCAGAAGATCCTGCGGAATGGGTGGAAAGAGTTATCATGACGCACCGCAAATTCACCAAACGCATAGCCAAATCCGAAGACCACCCATATATCGATCGTCATCTTCTTGACCTCTGGGACAAACGACAAAAGATGGTTAGGCGCTGGAAACGCAACAAAAAGAATAACCGCCTCAAGAAGGCTATCCAACTCATTACGGAAGAGGCGCAAATATACGCGCACGAATTGGCGACTCAAACTTGGCTACAAATGTGCGATGGTCTCAATGGACAACTCCATACGCCTCGCGTGTGGCAGATCCTACGCACACTATTGGGCCAAGGCAAGCCTCGACACAGCCTAGAAAAACTACAGCTCAGAACCAATAAGACCCCAGAGCAAATCGCCAAGGAATTGCAAGAACTATTATACCCAGTACAAAATAACCTCCCCCAACCACCAGACTACCCAACGACGGAAACCGAGGATGAAGACACCGGCATCAACTCTCCATTTAGTAAAGAAGAATTGGCTACGGCCCTCCACAGCATTACGAGGAACACAACACCTGGGAAGGACGGCATCACATATACCATCATCAAGAATCTCCCCGAAAACTACCTCGACGCACTTCTTGATCAGATAAACCAAGCATGGACAACCGGCATCATCCCACCATCGTGGAAAGAAGCGATTATAATTCCCATCCCCAAACCCAGCAAGCCACCAGACCGCATCACCAACCTTAGGCCCATCTCACTCACCTCTTGCCTAAGCAAGCTGACAGAGAAGATGGTGCTACAACGCTTGGAGTGGCACTTAGAAGAGCACCACGTCTTTCATCACTCTATGACCGGATTCAGGCGGCATGTTTCTACACAGGACACAATGCTCCGAATACAGCACGACGTGCTCATTCAATCCAGCACCGCACAAACCAGAGTCGTCGCCGGCGTCGACATTCACAAGGCGTTCGACAATGTCATGCACCATGCGGTACTCCAAAAGCTAATTGACATCAAGCCAGGCAAACGCCTCTATAACTACGTTCGAAATTTCTTAACCGACAGAACGATAGAAATCAAGATTGACGACTATACCAGCCCCAAATTTCCCCTGCACGCCGGTGTCCCTCAAGGCTCGATACTCTCCCCAACCCTTTTCAATCTCGCATTGAAGGACCTGCCCACATTACTCGGCACTATCTCCGACCTCCACTTTGGGCTTTACGCCGACGACATCACTCTGTGGTGTCACCGCGGATCACTGGCAGAACAAGAAGCAACCATACAGCAGGGCCTCAATGTTATCCACGATTATGTACAAAGTATTGGACTCAGTTGCTCACCCGAAAAGTCGGAGTACGTAGTTATCCTAGATTCCAATACTAAAGATGCCGAGAAGACTAGGGACCTCATCCGTCTCGAACTCAACGGGGCAAGTATCCCACGGAGACAGCATATCAGGATCCTTGGGTTCTATCTGAGCCAAAACGGTAAAGCCGACCACTGGCTTAAATTAGTCACCAAACAGATCAATCAAATCATCCACATACTCGGGCGAATCACTCGCAAAAAGCGAGGCCTCCGCGAGCACGAACTCCGGAAAACCATCGAAGCCCTAATTACCTCCAGAGTGATGTATGCGGCGCCCTACATGCGCCTTACAAGGACGCAGCACAAACATTTAGAAACACAACTGCGCAAGGCAACACGACTTGCCCTTGGGGTGCCCCGTTTTGCACCGATCAAGAAATTACAAGAAACAGGCCTCTTTAACACCCTTGAGGAGCGCATCAGCTTCCACCACTCCGCCCAGTACCAGCGCCTCCAAACATCCACACAGGGCAGGAACATCCTCAGAAGTCTTCATTTCGACATATCCAACATGCCGGACATCCCGCCACTGGAACCACCATGGGACAGTGTGCCAAGAATAGAGATCAGGCCAATACCAAAGAACATGCACCGCATCGAGAACAAGGCCCGGCGGGACCACCGCACATTCCACCTTTCACATCACACTACCACCACATACTACTACACGGACGCCAGCTACAACAACGAGACAAAACTAGGCAACACAGCTGTTGTTGGCCCAGAATTCAAGAAGGCCCATCACCACTCCAACGCCCCTACGTCAACATCACTTGAGATCCAGGCCATCGCAGAAGCCATCCAGCAGCACAATGGTACCGACAACATCACCATACGCACAGATAGTCAAAGCGCCATACGCCACTTCAGTCAGAACACGCTACCGGTTCACATCAGAGCTGTACTAGTCAAGCATATGTACGAACACCCCAAACTCCACGTTTTCCTAGAGTGGATACCAGGTCACCAAGGGATCGAAGGGAACGCTCTAGCCCACGAGCTCGCCCGCGACCATGCCCCCCGGGGCCCTCCGACTCCCTGGCCGCAGGACTACGACCCGTACGATCATAGAAAGATCCTACACAAGGAGCGCACCCGTGCACTTAAAGAACTCAGGCATAATAACACATCACTAAGATCTCCATCGCGTATGCTCAACAGAGAGGATGCCACCATCATACGTAGAGCACAAACCGGCACGCTCCTTACGCTACACCACAAGCACCATATCTCAGGAGCGCCAGGTACGCCCAGATGCAGAAGTTGTGGAGGCTACCCGAACAATGAGCACCAATTATGGGCTTGCACAGGCGTCATACCAGCCAGAAACGCCATCATAAGC
>JAZHYW010018332.1:0-36005 GCA_037355805.1 Ixodes ricinus
TGTTCGGGACGGAGCTAGGGCGAGACTGACTCGGCAAGGCCACGTTGGCTTCATAATCGTCTATATTCGATGTAAGAATATGTCTATATTCGATGTAAGAATGTAACCGTTACTTCTCGGACATGCACCCGATATTACTCCCCTGTTTAACTGTACATCGTCCCGATGCAACCTTGAAGAAATTAACGCAAACCTAAACCAAATAACAACAAACAGTAAACTGAGGGTCGTCTGAACCATCAATAGTCCTCAGTCCTATCCAGCATAGTAGGGCTTGAGACGAACGATGTGTGCCACTTCGGGTCGAGGCTGGCGGCGTCCTGATGGTGGGGTTCCGTCGGGAAGTACCACGTAGTTCGAGTCCCCAAGGCGGCGAAAAACTTGTACAGTCTGAAGTACCATTTTCGTACTTTCTAGCTGAGACAAAGGCAACAAATAGTGTTCCCACCTACTTTGCCTCCGGAATGGAAATGGACGTCACGATGACGCCTGTTGTACCCACCAGCGTCGACACGTTGTTGGTCTCCGAATCCGAAGTCGGGCGAGCTGGCGGACCACTTCTGCAAGTTGGAGTGACCATTTGGGCGTCGTCGCTCCAGTTGTCAACATGTTCATGGGGCAGTATTGAGTTGAGCATCGTCGTCATCTTTCTTCTATGCACTGAAATGGTGTCACTCCGGTGGTCTCCGGAACCGCCGTATTGTAGGCAAACGTGACGTACAGAAATATTTCGTTCCGCGTCTTGTGCTCTACGTCGACGTTCATTGAGATCATGTAGGCGATAGTTTTATAAAGCCTCTTCGTTAACCCGTTGGTCTACGGGTGGTAAGTAGTAGTTCGACGACGGCTGGTGTGACGGAGCCGTAGATCTTTTTGTCGGCTGCGTCAACAATTTTGTTTTCTGTCTGTAATAATATTTCCGGCGCTCTATGACGGAGAACGATAGACTCAACATAACACTTGGCAACTTGCACCACAGTCCCGTACGGAAGGGCGTACGTTTCTGGCGTATTGCATAATATAATCTGTCGCGACTATTGTCCTTAGGTTCCTTGTCATCGACGTTCGTATTGAGCCAAGCAAATCCAATCTGCTAATCTGCTGGAACGGTATATTTGGAAAAGCAATTGACTGGAGGAGTTCTGCCGGCTTCGTCGGCAGTTTCTTGCGTCACTGGCACTCATGACACGATCGTACGTACAGATGGACGGACTTCGACAGCTTGGGCCAGATGTACTTCTTACTAATCTCAGCGAGTGTCCTGGTATAGCCAAGGTGTCCAGCCATCGGGCCATCCTGGAAAGTTTGGAAGATCTCCGCTTGAAGGCCGGTGGGGATTAGTAACAGCCATACCGAGTTGTTCTCCCCGAAGTTATCTCTGTAAAGTTTACGCTAGTCGAAGGGCGAAGGTTGGCAGGGATCGTGAGAAAACACGCGGAAGTGTGCTCTCTCGTCCTTATAAGTACTTGATCAGTGCACGTACCTCAAAATCGTCTCGCTGAAGTGCCACCATTTCGTTAAGAATAACGGCGCCGAGAAAGCGCTCGTCGTCATTGCCCTGGGTGCTGGCAGGAGTGGAATTGACGAGGGCCCTTAACAGACAATCGGCGTCGGTGTGCTTGTGGCCATACTTTTAGACCACTGTCGTGTCAAATTCCTGCAGCCGTGAACTCGGCCGAGCGAGACGACCTGGTGGGTCTTTCAGGTTTGCCAGACAGCAGAGTGAGTGGTTGCCTATGACCACTCGCAACGGGGTCCCGTACAAGTACGGCGGAACATAGCGATTGCCCAGACTGCAGCAAGACTCCTTCCTAATCGCTGAATAATTTCTCTCTGCCTTTGACAGCGTCCTAATTAAGTAGATTACTCGCTCCATACTCTCATGTCGCTAAACCAGCACCGCTTCGAGTTCCGTATTGCTGGCGTCCGTGTGGATTACTGTCTCCGCGGACTGGCTGAAGTGGCCGAGGATTGGTGGCGACTGAAGCCTTCGTTTGGGTTCATTAAAAGCCTGCTTCTTGTCTTCTATCAATGGAAAGTTCACGGCGTCCTTCGTGAGATGTGTCAGTGGCGCGGAACGTTTTGCAAAACCCTGCACGAAAAGATTCATTCGATAAGGTGTACTCTACAAAAAGAGCTTTGGGGACAACTTCAGCGTTGCTGCTGGTAATCCTCATCGGCCTTCGAAAGGCCGATGGGGATTGCCAGCAGCACCTTGGCGATAGCAGGATATTCGCTAAAATTCGTGAGTACTACAGGCCTAAGCTTCCGAGGTCCACCCATCTGCACACACGATCGTACCATGAGTGCTAACGTTACCTTCATGACACAGAAGGACTGCTTCTACGTACTTCTAGAAGATTCGAGTTTACTCTTACCCCGAGTGTAAAAAATAAGGAGGCGAACATGACCGCGCTGAGTTAGCGTTGCCCTAGCTCCTAATGTCGCGCATAGCCGAGAAGAAACGCTTCTCCCTGCCTCTAGAAGAATCAAATTCATTCTTAAACCTCGACATATATGTTTAAAATAATGTATATCTTATTCGTTACACCACTAATAACTTAAAATGTTCGAGTCCTTTCGAAATACAATTTGCGGAAATATAAATATCGGGTTATACTGAACGTTATGATCATTTAGTCAATGCTGACTGACGTAAATTTTGTCTAGGTCGAAGCTTAAAAATAATATCATTTTAAACATTCGCGATAGTTAACAGATACAGCCCTATTGGCGTAACTGCGCGTAAAATGTATTTCAAACTCTGTATATTCTAAACGTGTTTCAACCGGAATACTGCGAAATTTCTTTTTCCAACGATAGCAAGTATTACGCTGCCCTCTACTCCGTTGTACTTTAGATCCAACCGAAGTAGATGCTGCGATCGAACAGAGCCAATGAAGCAGACCCAGATGTTCCACGTCACGGCGCTCATCGCCTGTGTGCTTTCGCTATCTGCGAGACTATGCAGAGTGCGAATTCGTCTGCTTCTTTGGAGGGGTTGTGTTAACATCAAAACGTTGAGCTCTGATTGGCTCCGATTGAATAGTGGGTAGACCTCAAGGCAGCTTGCATTGAGGGCTACACACTATTCTTCCAATCGGAGCCAATCAGAGCTAGGCATTCTGACTTCACCACAACCCTTGCGAAAGAAGCAGATGAACTTGCGCTCCTCATACCAATCACACACAGTGTACGCGCATAATCCTGCACATTGTTCTGTGCGTGATTGGTTTAGCCGCTGATACCAAACCCTCAAAAAAACGAGCGCCATAACAATGCGCTTTTGGCCCTGCTTGATTAGACCCATATGGCTCGTAGCGTTGAAAACAATAGCAAACGTGGTGGTAGATAAAAATAATGAAATTCATACATCAGTTACAACAGTTTTTACCTAATCGAGAGGATGACGATTTCCACAAGCATCTACATTTGAGAGGAGGCTAGCTTCGATAACTTGCTAGGTTTCCTTGTTTGCTCTCGTAAACGATCGAGGTGCAAAAAACTTTTCAGCGTTGCCTCACCCTTCTCTTTATACGCCGCAGCTTTTTTACGTAGTTCATCTCACTCTCCCGACACCCTTCGAATGTTGATACTGCAGTGCGCTTACATAGCCGAGTGCGGTAGCGCGCTGGGTTCTCACGGCATGGGTTCGATTTCCCGTACGGCACGCCATTTTACCTTACTTCGTGTAAATAGAAGATTCGACAAAGTTGGAGAACCGTCTAGCTTGTTCATGTACCGAATGTATAGCTTGATGAGGATCGAGACATAGATTTTGAGGTTTACGGCAAGCTTAGAAAGTGCTCGCACCGCGCCGCCGTATGCGAAGCTCAAGTTCGTCCGCTTTCTGCAGAAGGGTTGCGATGATGTTGGAACGCCGAGTCTTATTGAATGATTGAAAAAATAGAGGTAGAAATAGAGGTACTAGTATTCGGGTCTACGCACTATCCTTTCAATCAAAGCCGATCAGAGCCCGGCTTCGTTCTGACGTTCACCAGAAGCCCTGCGCAAGAAGCAGACGGCTTGCTTCCCGCGTAGGCTAGTGCTCGCATTAGCGCTCGATCATGTCTTTCGCCGACATCGACGCCTGCGTCGCTAGTTTTTTGAAATTTCGTTTAGACACAAGTGTGCGCCTATCTTAAACAAGCAGTTATTTTCGTTATCCACTGTCCTCCTCGCCCATGATACGTGTCAATATCAGTTTGAACATATGAAAGACGGTCACGAAGAAGGCATTGAAAGGGTACATTGCAAGGACCAACCACGAATCTAAGATTTATATATATGGGAGTGAGCACCGCGCGCGTCCCAGATGCCAGATAAAGTCCTCTCCACGTCTTGGCTGCACGCAGCGCCACCAAATGACTCCGATAAGCGTCTATTGCTAACCTGTCGCAGGGCACGACTTTTTATTGGAGACGTGTCTTGTGTTCATGTCGTTTTCCGAGTATTCTGAACCATGTTAAACCTATCAGCTTGCGCTACGCATGCTGCTTAGGACACATCTTCGTCATTGACCATGTTCTCTTACCTCGCAACGGTGGCAGGAGCATGTTATGTGCACGCGTTGAAGCGTAGAGAAGTTGATGTCAGAGCAGGCGCTCCGATGGATAGCGCGTGCAAGAGGGTGCCATGGCAACGAGACATAGTTTGCCTCTTGCTTTTCTAAGTTGCGCCGTCTGGCCAGCAGAGACGCGGTCGGCATAGGATCTCAAACGCGTTCTGATAGGGCTTCATCTTATCGATTGGGTCAGCAGCGTTCGCTCTGCTGTCTGTTACTTTGCCTAAATAATATATTAGACCGTGCTACGGTGTTAGACGCGCCGCAGATTTCTCGCTCTATAGAGAATTAAGAAAAAAAATGGCTGAGACGCGAGGCGCGAGTCTCGTAGTACGCACGAGAACTCAAAGATTCGACAGCGCAAAACGGACGTTCAATTTGGTTTCTATGCTCTGTTCGTTTAGTTTCGACTGCGTCCTTCACCACAACTTAATGTGGTCAAACTAAACGCATCAATAAAACGTTCGCGTAACTATCTCATCTCAGGGTCCGTCGTCGAATCACGCGTTGAAACTGCGGATTACTTTATCCGAAGGTTGCCAATGAACACAACGTTTAACTGCTTCGTGTTTATTATCCGGCACAATACTATTCTCTAGACTCGCATCCGCCTACGCCTCGTATAGTATCGCTATCGTACGGAGGTATCGGAACGATCTACTAGAACCTACAATGGTAGTGCCCTACATGGTGTAATGCTTACCTTGCATCCCACAGCACAAGGCCCCCTCCTTGCGCGCCGAGCGTTTACCGAGCGGTTGGAGGTGAGGTCGGCGATGTCCCTGGCGATCACCGCTGTCCGTGGCCCCTGCAGCAGACGTCGAAAATACCGAAAAATGCGTCCCGTTTAGCATAGCATATGTTTTGAGGATCTGCGGAGTATACACTTCTAAAAGTTAAAAATGCACGCTCTATTTATTTCATGGTCGTTCAGTATGACCAGACGTGACGATATTTCTTAATCACAGAGCATGTTACTAATAATTTATGTATGTGAGAAGGTTCTTTATGAGCTAATAAAGGAAGCATTTGTCAATGTGTTCTGTGTATAAGTTTTTGAGTATGGAATAAGGAATGCGTGCGGACTACGCACGAAGTGCCGACTATCTAAGAAAAAACTACTTTTTTTAGCAATATTTGCCTCTTCGGGGTGTATAAAAGGTGCAGAATGTACTTGTAAAAAATAAGCTAGCTGGAAATTTCTTTCTGAGTTTCTAGAACCTGCGGACAACGGACTCAACCCACATTAAATAAATCTCAAGACGCAGTATGTCTAGCTCGGATGCTGCAATTTAACACACAGATTCAACTGTGGAGTTCATTTATGTTTGCTGAAATATAAGAGAGCAAAATTGTTTAAATAAAAGGAACTATTAAAGAAAAATACTATTACAGAGTATAGGCCCCTGTAGGCTAAAAGTGAAATAATGCTTGTCTATGGACCATTAGAGCATTTTATGGGGCAAAAACAAGGAACACGAGTAGAGTCGGAATTATTTTCCCACGCACTCGGTTGTTTGTGTTAAATAAACATCCGAAACGTAAGCAGCACCTTTTTTATCATTGACACTAAAAATGTCGATTTGCACAATTAACAAAAAAAACGCTTTTGTTTGCTCTGTGTGTTTCGCTTCTCTAGAGGCAATTCTGCCGTCTGACTTAAAGATAAATAATTCCCATCGAGGCACTACTTCGCGCTAAATTGCACTATCGGAGCATGATTAACAAATTTTACAGAGTTATTTAAATTGGGTTCCGTTCCTCGTGCCCATCGCTGTATCATCAAAACTTCCCTTCATGGCTATTAGGGCGACTTAAAAAGTGCAAGTATTTTTGCCATATTATTCGAAGTAACCTGTATGATTCAGTCTTAAACAAGTGGAAAAAGCCGTTTGCAGTGAGGAACGAGATATATTTTAATGAATTGTTGGCTAATAGTTAACAAGAAAAATGGATACGGTAACGCGTAGTAGATATCGACGTATTGCAATCAAAGGTTCTCAAAAGCAACTGCGTGAATTTAGGTGTGCCAGCCAAGAAACACGCCGAGCGCAGGTGAGAACTTTCTTAAAGAAACATAACTGCAAGACAAAAAAGACAGAAAGACGTATAATGTGTGAATTCTTGCGGAAATGGTCGTTCCTGTTCTTTCCGGTCACTGTGCGTAACACGGTAAGTCGCTTTTCAGCATTTAATGTTCTTTCTTCATAGGTTTCAACGGCTTATCATAATAAAGCGCACGTATTGCTGCATAAATATACACAATTAAAAAAAAAACACAAAGCTCTTTTTTGTTGACCATTTCATGTTTATTAAAGCCTATCATATATGCCATTACGAATCTCTTGACCTGGCTGACTCGACGTCTCATTTCGTTGATGAAAAACTCATCGAGACAAATTTTATGCAAGGTGTCCCACCAAAAAAACAAAAATAATTACAGGGTGTTTTTTTTTTACCGCAAACATATATAGGGGTGGTTCAAGTCACCAGGCTCGATCTAAAATGGACCGTAAAAATCGACGCCTGCACGTAAAAATCTAAACTTTTCGTCAAAGGTGTATTTCACAGGTCGGTTGTTTCTTGGAAAATTACAAAGCGTAGCTCTCTCTCTGCAAAAAACAAGGCCAAGAAACTTGCCAGGGTCTACGGCGGGCAGTGACGCAGACGACAGGGGTCCAGTAGCGGGGTGTGTTTGGCGTTGGTTTCGATAGATGGTGCTACCTCCTGATCGCGACGGCTCGATCGCGACCACCATGGTTTATTAAAATGAAAATAATCTTCTTGAAATGCAGCTTCGGTTAAAAAGTAAATGCGGACAATAAAAGCAAGACTTAAAGCAAAAAAACAGCGTCTGCATAACGGCGGCGCTTTTAGCTGCCAACGGATTTCGTCTGCGTGTCGTCCGTTTCTTTCGCTGGTCGGCTGCACCGTCAGGCAGTGCTCCCACGCCATAGCTATGAACACGAACGCCAAACACACGCCGCCACGTGCTTGGCCGTCTGGGTCGCCGCCCGCCGTAGACCCCGGCAAGTTTCTTGGCCCTACTTTGTACTACAAAGAGAATTACGCTTTGAAATTTTGCAAGCAAAAAACGACCTGCGAAATACACCTTGACGAAAATGTTAGATGGTTACGTGCAGGCGTCGATTTTACGGTCTATTTTAGATCGAGCCTGGTGACTTGAGTCACCCTATACTACGCATCACCGTAGGCTTATTCTCCGTTCAAAAGGTAGCGCTAGAGGTCCGCACCAGGTACAAAGTTTCAGTACGAAAATATATATTATTTAAAAATGTATAAGTGATTTTGTGAAAATTTCGATTAAAATAGCCTATTTTTGCCCGTTTTCGGTTATCGGAGCCATAGAACTCCATGGATTTGAGAGAGCTTCCTCGGCCGCCATTTTCCCATCGATAATTTTGAGAAAATCACGTATCACTTTTTATTAGGATAGCGGTTCATGCTGAAACTTCGGCATCTGTTTTGAGCTCTGGCGCTACGTTCTGGCGGTGAATGGGCGTTCGACAATGCATAGTTTATTTGTGCGGCGAAACAAATCCAATGCATTATGTTGGGGGTACACTCTGTACTTGATTTCCAGCAATGTTTTATCGACACGGCTGCGCGTTGTCAAAAAATTCACGATCGCATCATCGTCTATGTGCGACGGTGACGAGAGTGATGTGTATCACGCGGAACACAAAACAAGATCACTCGTGAGAGTTGCGATTACAGCTTCTTGCAGTCGCGTAGTTCATCGGTAAGCACAAAACCGAGCGTTTCGGCAGAGTTTAACTTTGCACAGCTACACAGAAAACGATTTGACACAAATTAGAATCCCATAAACAAGAACACGTTCATTCCGAAACCGGAAAGCATTTTGGCAACGAGGTGTCCGGGTAAAGGGAACCGATATCGTCAGGAATAGGTTTATACATCACGTGACATGAGGACGAGTGGCACCAAATGTTTTGCTATATTTCAGAAAAACTAAATTAGTGTAAAGCTGCCTCGTGATGTCAGCCCTATGACCTCACATTTCCGCTAGCGGGAAAACCCGACTAATGTGTAGCGACCGGTATCGTTATGCAATGTTTGAAGTGCGGACGCTACATGCGTAAATAGACCCTGTTCAAAAGTTGGTGTCAACGCCTCGTCAGCCATTGCTTGATCGCATACTCTGAGCATGTACGCGGAGAGCAAGTTCGTCTGCTTCTTTGCTGTGGTTGTGGAGACGTCAGAATGCCGAACTCTGATTGGTTCTAGATCGAAGGATAGTGGGTAGTCCTCAAGGCAGCTTGTTTGAGGTCTACCCACTATCCTGCAGTCAGAGCCAATCAGAGCTCGGCGTCTTTCTGACGTCACTGCAACTCCTACAAAGAAGCAGACGATTTGCTGTACGTACTGGACACGAGCGCTGAGTCAGTGTTCGGCAAGGACTCGGATGTAATCACGCGCTTCGTGGCCAAGCAATGGCGACCGCCAATGTTGCTAGACAAACTTTTGAAGAGGGTCTATTAATATCTTTATGCATCTGGCATAACGACTGTAAATTGACGTTACGACTGTTTCGTTCACTTATCATTGCTACTGAAGTTAAGGGTTTTACTACATGCCATTTAGAATGCAAGGCGTATCCCTGACGTAGCTAGAAGTGTTTGGAGTCCACAATCGATGTTTCTGCGTTACAGCGGTGGTAACACCGCACTCTGTCATCTGGTGAACGAATTCTGAGAGGCATCGGCGCTTTACGCGCTACATGCCACTCGTTGGGTTTCAGGAACTGCGTTGGTTCGTTTTGGAATATTTTTGGGAAGCGAATATCAACTGCATTTTGAATTCCAAAAGAAATGTAAAAGTTCATAGATCCCCTGACTTGTTCAACAAGGATCAACAGATCCAATGGGGGTTTAAAGGCTAACCCGTCAAGAGGTCGGATGAGGCATGAAATTCATGGCGAGTAAAAAAACCAACGAAACAAGAGATTCAGAGAATAATAAGGTCCAGATCCATTGATTCGTTGGTCCAGCGATCATATGCGTTAGGCTAAAATAACTAAAACTACAAAGCTACTTTAAATACTTGGTGAACTTTCATTAGGCACATTTGTTTACGTCGGTTGGGGTATAGTTACCGTGCATAGATAAATCTGCTTTGATGTATGTAAGCGATGCAAGGTGTCACCTTCTTCTTGCCCTTTCTCGGCAGGTAATGCTGAATGCACTTTGATTTACATTCTCTTCTGCCTTGCAAGCTAGTTGCGAGAATTTTCATAGGGAGACATCGTTCAGTACTGCCACGCCCTGGTGGTACACGTTTTCTGCGTACTGTTTGCATGGCACTGCCATGTCCGCCACCAGCTTATCTAATACGAACGGCTTCTAAGTAGAAAAAAACGGCACTGTTATTACTGAAAACCGTGGCCTTATCCATATACATTTTCCCTGCTCTTTAAGAGCGTTTAGTTATCACAGAGTAAAACACAGTGCTTCGGCGTCATAAAGCCCACGAACCGTCCAGTGCCTGTTGCGCCGGGTGATCTCTCTAAACGCGGCGACGTCTGCGGTCTCTTATCCACAGTCCACATCAGGTTAATCTACAGGCATGTCATCTTTTTTGATAATAGTCTTTTCCTCGACCTTTCCTAAAAGGCACACGCTTGCTGAGGTTTGCCTGGACGTTCAGGGCAACCGTTAGACAGCGTCCAGGGTTAATGTAGGTGTCCATCGTTAATTTCAAAGTTACTCATCGTTGATTCGGTATGGATTGTATCAGGCTGGCGGGATGCCGGACGTCCCGTGACCGATAGAAGCCCACAAAACTTTGCCGGGCGTTGGCCGATACGTATCGGACGTATTGCTTCCGGGAGTAAAAGTTTACCCCTCTTTAAGACCATCACCCGCAAATTTGGCTTCAGTGGCGCACGTTGCTTTCTACTTGCAGTCTATTCAAAAATTTCACGCTTGTATCGCTTACGTTGGCGTGTGTTAAGAGAAATCGCCACGTTGCGTCTATAGTGCCAACATGGCATTAAAATGCGCCTGCCGCGTAGCTGCTCCTGTGTCAGAACGAACACGGCGAGCTCGAGTCAGCTGCTATGGCTTCGTGTTCACTGGACCGACCAACATCTTTATTATTTTTATGAGTAGGTAAAGTGATAGCCTGTGATCGAAAACCAAGGTCACGACGACAACAAATTGGGAACTCCGACTACTTAAGAACTCCGGCCTGCACCTCAGACATATCATCACTGGAAACGCTCGCACGGATGGCTGCAAAACTCACGACAGTCATTTCAACCCTTGCAGAAGCCGTCATCTTTTTCCATCGATGGCAAGTTGATCGACATCCAATAGAGTATGGCCGTAAAAACCAGGACGTTTGCACGCCTTGCATAATTAGAATTTCAAAAGTACATACCTAGAACCGGGACGTGAACATAGTTTCAAAGGAAGTTTTATGTATACTTTTTAGAGCTCAACCCGGAGATAGCAAAATAAAAAAAAAGAATCAAAATCGGAGGCCGTGTGTTGTCTGTGTCCTATACCAACCTGTTTGTCGTCTGCACACTGTTTTATGAGCTCGTTCCCGGGTGGCTTGATGACAGGAAGAACGCTAAGAGCCAATATAAAAGGCTGGCCACGAGTAAGATAATCCCGATAATTAGTACTTTTAACGAAATATATGAACAGTGACCATCTGGGAAAAAAGTTCATACACCGGTGTGCAGACGACGAACATTTGATATAATGCGTGTAAAATGCACGACCACCGTTTTTGCTCTATTTTTTATAATTTACCTATTCTGACTTGAGCCCTGAAAAAAATATTAGACATAAAACGTCTTCCGAAACTACTTTTGCGTGTCCAATTTCAGATATGAACGTTTGGAACACGAATTTTGCAATGCGTGTAAAATGTTTTGGTCCTTACAGCTGCACGCTGTTCCTAACCTCGCTTCGAATATTAAACAGCCTTCATTAACTGCCGCACGACTACTACAGGCGACACCTTGTCGTCATCGATCTCACTCCTCCAGCTCCTATGAGAGTACTAGCCGCGGTCGTTGCCGAAATGCACACGGCCTTTGCTGGTACCACCACCGGTTTGGTAGCGCCTCAAACAAACTTTCACCGCACTGCTATATCGGAAACCTAAAAGTTCACATTAAATGCGGCTAATATGGCAGAATCCAACCAAGAGCCATCTTTTTTTCATTACAGAACAAACTCCAAAAAGGTTCTTTATCTCGTAGATACATGCGCGGAAATCGGCGTTTACTACTTCAACTTCGGAGGACCGCCGAAACCGTCAGCCTCTGACGTCCGTGGCAGCTGTCAGATAGCTCTCCTATTCACACCTACGTCCAGAAATCGATCCTACTCAATCTCAAACTACGAAGAATATTAGGCGAGACTTTCGTTAATTGCAGACGTGAAATTCACCATCATAGGAGCAGATTTTCTTCGGTTGATGGACCTCACAGTAGACATGCGTCACTACCAACTTCAAGGCGCCGAGACACATCACATATCTAGGGAATTGTGATGAAATATCCGAAGCTCAAGCTTCTTCAGGCATTTTCAACTGCAGTGACAAGATGCGAAGATTCCCTTCTGCAAGTTCTCAAAGGCTACACGTCCATCGTTTTATTCTGAATCAACACAACACATCATTATACATTATATTGAGACGACAGGACAACACTATATTCGCACGCCCTCGAGAACTGGCTGCAGACAAGTTTGAGGTCCGCGAGGAACGAGTTTGAGCACATGTTCCAGCTCGGCATTATCCGACCATAGTCGAGTCGTGTCCCCTGCGTATGGGTGAAGAAATGGGTATTGGAGATCATGCAGGGACTACAGTTCACTCAACAAAATTACGGCACCAGACCGCTATGCATATCCCGTACAATCACGATTTCTCCAGAGCCACTGCAGGGGCAACGATCTTCACCAAGTTCTACTTTGTGAAAGCTTATAATCACATACTGATCGAGCTGATAGACATACTTAAAACCGTCATCGTGACACCTTTTGTCTTGTGTCAGGAACGTCGTTCAAACATTTCAAAGGTTTATAAATGAAGGGCTTCGAAACCTATTGTTTCGTTTCGCCTAGATGGACAATATTCTCGTTTTCAGCAAGACTGCCATAGGCAACACGAAATGCATCTTAACACTATCTTTGAAAGTCTGAATCAGTTTGGAGTGACAATCAATATGCAAAAATTCACTTTTGGCGTTTCTGAACTTTACTTTCTAGGACACAACCCAGGCAAAGGACGCCATTCAAGCTCTAACCCCGAAATCCCAAGCTATCCGGGACTACCCACGACTGTCCAGCGTTCGGCAAATTCGCTAATTTCTGGGATTGATTAATTGCTACCCTTGTTTTCTTCGACGATGTTCTTTCTACCAAGCCCACTCAACACGTTACTTACGGGTATATAGCCTAAGACTGCAGCCCTGCTCTCGAACAACGCAGACTAGCAAGCCTTCACCGAGACCAAGGAAGAGTTAGCCAAAGTCGTTTTTCTGATACATCATAGATCTGGCGCTGTAACTTCCATCAGGGTCGACGCTTCAAACAAAGCTATTGGCGCACTATGACAACAGTTTATCGATGGGTCATGGAGCCCCATCGCCTTCTGCTCTAAATCACTGTCGCCTGAAGAAACCGAGTACAGCACTTTGATGAGAGTCACTTTCCATCTCCGCGGTCAAGCACTTCACCACTTTCTGGAAAATTAATATTCATACAACTGACCATAACCCGCGACGTACGCCATCGCCTCTCCTAGCTTGGCGCGTTCGCCAAGCGAAATACGTCAGCTAGTTTTTTTATCAGAATTCTCCACTGGCATCAGGTTTATCAACGGAGGAATGTCATTACCAATGCACTTTCCCGCATCAACATTGGTGCGTATTACATAGTACGCCCGTTCCTTGTCTACTCGACCCTCGCAGCTTCTCGGGTAGCCGACCCCGAGCTTCGGACGCTGCGCAACTTTCCCTCCTGCTCACTGTGGTACGAAGAATTTCAGCTGGACACATGGTAACCTTCAGTGGTGTGCGACGTTTTAACCAGCCAACCACGGACGGTCATACCTTTCTAAGGAATAACAAGCTTAAGTTCAGCTACTTTGTACATGTCAATACAGGAAGGTCAGCTAGAGCATTAGACAAACATAAAGAAAACAAAAAGTGTATGTTAGTTTCCTCTCTTTGTGTTTGTCTAATAGTCAAGCTGACCTTTCTGTATTGACCTCCCTAAAGATTTCCGGCGTCAATCCTTACGGCGTGCGTCATTCCTTAGCGGACCCATGTATCAAAGCTATGCAATGACTTATTACATCTTTTTACGTGTGGTCTAGCATAAATTTTGACATCCGGGAGTCGCCACTCTCCTCCATAAACTGTCAGCGTGCCAAAATCCACCATCACACGATCTCCCCGAATGCGACACTTCAGCTGCCTAACGCACGGTCTACCTGCATGCACATGGACATCGTGAACCCCCTGCACCGTCTCAAGGGTATCGGCACCTCATCCCCGTCATGATCCGTTTTACGCGGCCGGCCGTATTCCCACTGCTAGCTTAGCCTCAGGCAGGTCTTTACTGCCACTCTAGGTCCGTGGTTCAAGGTTTCTCTCACGAAGATGAATGAGTGCAATCCAAGCGAACGCTGATTTTGTTTCCCTAGCAGTGCTGAGATGTACTACTTCGTAAACAGGGCGATCGAAATCGAACCCATGCCACTCCTCTTCATGACCAAAGAGGCACCTAATGCAATGCGCGTAGTATTGAATGCAGAAATTTTTGGTAGTAGTCGATTTGACTTAAGCGTTTTTAAAACACACAGAAAACTGGCTGACTTTTAGCGGATCTTGATGACATCACACCGTTTGAGCGCGAAATTAACTCGTCGAGCGCTATTATAGACAGCTCAAACGAGGCATCATTTCTGCTCAATCAACATCATGGCCTTCCCCTGATAATGTTGGGAAAATATCTGCACTCAAATTAGACCTTAGATGCAGCGCAGCAGGAGTTGGTAAATGGCCCACCACTCTGCCTGCCAGGTGATTTCTTCTGCACTTCTCGATCAAGCTGTCTGCCGTATCCCTTCGACAACGAGGAAAAACTACGCTCCGATATGGCCAACCTCCGTCCATCACCCACAAGTATATCCCGACAGTAGAAAATGCTTTGTCAGCTCAGAACTTTCCACTGCCACAGATGTCTCCGAGCAACATGATGCTGTACGACGGTCACTACTATCAGTTTACGATGGCGTGTATAAAGTTGCATAAATTGCCAAAGACTTCACGTTGGCATTCCAGAACTGACGAGACAAAGTCGCTATCGACCGCCTTAAACCGGCGTACTTCCTGTCATCTGACAGCACTGCTACCGAAACGATAAGCCCGTCGTCTGCCACAACGAACATTCCACGCCCATCACAAAAGACAAAGCCCATTCTCGCAGTGTTAATTTTTTCCTCCCTATAATGCGACCTAGTGCTCCAACAGCGGCTTCAAACGCTTTTTGAGCAAGGGGAGAGGGGAAGTGCACAGAGCCCACGTAGTGACCGGCAGTGTTACAGTGCGCCGACCTCGTAGCTGACAGTGCATCGCAGAGATTCTAATTTAATAATATATACTAAATATCTTTAAAACATTCGGAATCCACTCGTTTAAAAAAGCAAAATTATTTTATTATTATTATTAGTTTTGCATTGATTGTCAATAGGGTTGATTGTTCCTGGACATATATATATTGATTGATATGTTCTTGTCCTCTTCGAGGGACAATCAGTCAAAATTATCCAATTTTCGGCTTTACTGCCAATCTTTGGTTCGGGAACGTTGGCTTCATCTCAACATTATCGCTGGGTTCACGAACAGTAGATACCGCATAAAAGTGGGTTAATATGGCGTAGCACCTTCTATATCTTTCTCACAGCACTAGGAGTAACCCCAAAATGTCAAGCAAGGCTACAATGAAGCACATCGGTTGTCTTAGTTTGCATCGCATCACAGACCGCGGCGAGCACCTCTACACTAGTAGGAGTTTTTTTTTTTTCTTTTCAGAGTGATTTGGAAAAAATATTCGATTTTTGGCTCGACTTGCAATATCCGGCTGAAGAATAACATGGCTTAACAAAGAAAAAAAAAGAACGTTAATCGTCAGATATCTGGTAACCCTGATTTGAAGCATCATGATGGCAGCAGTGTCGTTCCTCTGAAGCGTAAGGCGTACTTCGTTGCCCTTGTTGGCTCTAAAATGTCAGAGTGCCGTAAAGAAGGTGCGGCACCACAACGTGTCCTCGCATTTACCTTTCGCACAATATAGTTTTTTTTTTAAGTTTGAGCCATCTTCAGTAGCAGCAGCGCCAATCATCCGACTACGCCATCGTTGAGGCACGCACTCTGTGCCAGTGGTTCGCTGTGCCAGTGTTGCGGAGTTGCCACTCCGGAGTTCTAATGATGCCGGAATCCTTCCGCACTTTCGTTGCCCCAGAATAGAATGGGAATGGAATGGCGGCAGCGCTGGGGACATAAAGGTAGGAAGCTTTTGAAGGCGACATGGCGCCACCCAGACGTGAAGCCAGAAGTGTGGGATAGAGACGTCCCCAACGACGACCAAAACCACAGCTGTTTTTGTCACCCTCGACTCACCCGAGGGTGACCAAAGGTGACCCGAGCCAGGGTGTAAGGGACATCAGCCCGTAGACCCTGGCTTTGACTATGGTGGCATCATATTGCCTCCAGTAGCTTCCTACCAACCTACCATGGCTGGGGGAAATGGAATGTGAATGAAATTAGATTTCTTTTATCCGGTATGCGAGTGGGAATGGAATTGGCTTGGTTCTCGTGAGAGCTGCGTCGATTTTCATCTAGTATCTACGGGCTGATGGCACATATAAAAAGAACAGAGTAAGTTTCTCTTGAAAGAGCATTATTGCACTGGAGGTGACTGGCGGCTTGATTGTCTCACTGGCTTATGCTCATCCAAGGATGAAAATGGCCCACCCAAAGTGAAGCAACCAAAACTAAATAGCTGTAGACGAACAAGGTGCAGTTCCTGTCGCTGCGAGACTCGACAAAGCGGTTGTTGTAATCCTGTGCGATTAGCACGCAGATTTTAACCAGGTCGCCGTACCGAACTCTAACCCAAAACCGCAACAATACCGTTGTTTTTAACTAAACCGAAAAAGAAAATTGATATTAAATTCGAACCGGAACAGAACCGTTATCTCATATGGCGTTAACCGTTTCATGGGAAACGTTTCGGTGTAATAAGATGCAACGCGCGCCTTCTTGGGGTTGGCGTCGCAAAGTCAAATAAATATTCGCGACGGTGGCATCAGCCGCTCAGTTGTGACTGAAGATACGGCAGCGACTACATGAAGACAGCTAAGAAAAATTAAACAAACAAAAACCTCATCAGCGTGCTCTAAATACCGAGTATGCGCCTCGACTTGCAAGTATGAAATTAAGAAAGCTAAGCATAAACTCTTTAACGTAGATCTCTTTAATTTACTGAAAACAAACCCTAGGAAATTCTGGTCAACTATAAAACCCATGCAAATCAGACCATCCTCCCGCGTCGTTGACTCGGGCGGAAATGAACTCTCGGAAAGAGAAAGCTGTGAGACACTTAACTCTTATTTTGGGGATGTTTTCACAGAAGAGTCTTTTCCCTTACCCAATCACACGCCCCATTATACAATCGCAACCAGGATGGACCCTATTTCCATTACACCGTTTGGCATCGAGAAACTGATTGATAACCTTCCCAATAATTCTGCCCCAGGCCCGGACGACATATCGACTAAATTGCTTAAATTAACTAAACCTGTTTCCAGTATTCTTCTATGCAAGCTATTCTCAACAGTCCATTGACTCCGGTGACGTACCCCTGACTGGAAACATGCTCGAGTAAGCCCAATATTTAAGAGCGGGGACAAAGATTGCCCCACGAATTATAGGCCCATTTCTCTCACCTGTGTTGCAAGTGAGTTGATGGAGCATATTGTTTATTCAAAAATTATGAGCTACATGGTTGATAATGGTCTACTTTTTGTAAACCAGCACGGTTTCCGGCGGTCTCTATCCTGTGACACCCAGCGTTTTGAATTTATAACAGACATTCATAAAAACCTTCATCTTCATACTGAAACGCATGCTATTTTTATTGACTTTTCAAAAGCGTTTGACAAGGTTCCTCATCACCGTTTAATAATAAAATTACGTTCGCTTAAAATTGTAAGAAACTCTGATCGACTGGATAGCTAATTTTCTTTCGAACCGAACACAGTATGTCGCCCTTAACGACAGTTGCTCGTCTTCTATAGCAGTTAAATCCGGACTACCTCAGAGAACCGTGCTGGGTCCATTATTATTTCTCATCTACGTTAATGATTTACCTTCCCTAATTAAGTCTTCAATTAGATTATATGCTGATGACTGTGTTGTGTATTCTAAGATATCCGATCCCTCCGAGTGTGCGCAACTCCAAGCTGGTTTACACGCTATCGAATCTTGGTGTGAAAGGCGGCAGATGCAAATAAACGTAAATAAAACCAAACAAATGACTTTCACTACTAAACCTAACACAATAGACATTCAATACTACCTTTCCGGTAATAAGATCGAAAATGTATCAACTTATAAGTACCTCGGGGTTTACTTAACAAGCCGTCTTTCATGGGAATACAATATAACTAACATCGTTCGCAAAGCTAACCAGACACTCGGCTTTTCGCGACGCAACCTTTTTTTGCCTCTAAGGAAATTAAACTTTTAGCATACACCTCACTTGTTCGTCCCCAGCTGGAGTACGCCTCATCGGTTTGGAATCCCCATCAGTTATATTTAGAAGAGATGTTAGAGGCCGTCCAAAACAGAGCGGTACGGTTTATACATAGAAATTATAATTTCACGGCTAGTGTCAGTAATCTTAAAACTCAACTTGGCCTCCCCTCTCTTAAAACACGTAGGACGATATCCGCCTTAACCATTCTACATAAATTTTACTATCATCTTCCTTTGCAGAGATCTTTATACTGCATCCCTGCACCTCACACCTCCCGTCGCTTAGATAACTCCTGCAAGCTTCTTTTATCCATTCCTAAGACAAATATATTTAAATTTTCGCCTCTGCAGCTTTCTATTAACAATTGGAATAAATTATCAGACTCAATAGTAACAATATCGGATATCTCAAAATTTAGAGAAGCCCTTGCCACCTTTTACGGCCTGTAGCCCACTTCTGTTTTATCTTTTGTTCGTTTTTTTCTTTTTGTTTGTACTGTGTACCTGAATTGCACAAAGACTGCCTGCCCCCCCCCTTATGTAAAGCCCCACGTGGGCATTTAAGGGATTATTAAATGAAATGAAATGAAATGAAATGAAATGAGGTATATTTCACGTCCATGAGCAGCACGAATTGTCATCAGCGAGTCGGCTTGGAGGCGTACATTTTTATACTTTTTTCACCACACGATGAACTGCAGAGGACGCTACGACCCACCGAAGCCAATTCACAGCTCGGATGGTGTCACGTGCCCTTCCGGTTGGGCGGAGCGACGCAGAGAGCGCGAGGTCACGAGACAAGCTACGAACTATGGAATGCTTCGATAGCTAGTAGCATACATCGCGGTAGATTGTAAGGTAAAACCGAGTATATATATCTGACTTTGCCGAGAGGCTAAAGAGCTCATATTTGTGTGTGTGTATGTGTGTGTGTGTTTTCTTAATGCAACGTGGACTCCCCAAGGAAAGAAAGCGAACAAAAACATCAAAATAAACACAAAAAGTTGACGGCTACTGGGGGCGAAATCTGTAGGTGCCAAAAGGCGAAGCAGAGGCGAGCGCGAAACTGCCGCACCGGTCGCCGGCACGCTATTCGCTCAGAGCCCTGGGTGCTGCTTGAAGAAATGATTTTATGTGTGTTCCCCTTCTAAAAATCAGCAAGTCACCCGTTGTCTTGTTTATGTTCCTTTTTGTTTTAATAGTCATTCGACCGGCCTTCGCTGTCTTTCTCTCTCTTCAGCTCAGTCGTTCCACCAGTCGTACGTGAGTGCAGTTCAAGTAGTTTTCGATTGCGATCTGGATAAGCATCTTACCGGCGTGCGGTCGTGCATCAGTACTGCGTGATGCCCGTTGAAATACCCAAGGTTAGCAGTCGTGCTTCACTGGCAAATACTTTCACGCGTACAATGGGTAACAATGTCGACACCTACCCCGACAGACTGCACTCCATGGTCTCTAAACAGCTAAGGGCTGGGATTTGTGTTGAAGGCAATGCATTTAAGGAGCTCGTTGTGCAGAAAAGCCGGCGTCGGCGTCGGTGTCGGCGCCGGTGTCGGCCGTCGTGGGGCAGGAAATGCCCGACTGGACCATGAGTAATTCATCATGTCTCAAAGGAAAAGTTCGAAGATTTTTCAGGCGGACGCGGGATTGAGTTTTAGACGTATTCAATCCAATTCTCGGAGTTTTCGAGCGGATATTCAATACAAAATACTGTGTTATGTTGTGAAAACACTCACTTGATACGATGAGTGGAACCATAGCCTTTTCTATGCTGACAAAGCCAGACAGTCACTTAACGGGCACCCGCTGCGGCAGACGCCGAAACATACTTGTCCCGAGCGATGGAATGTCCGCTCGTGCTTCTCCGCGTTCCTCGCGCTACCCCTTCTTTTTCTCGTTGGGTTTAACAAACCATGTTTTGGGTCCTCGCCGCCGCAAAAGCTGTGCGCTGACTAAGCGAGCTCTTGAAGAGAGCTCTGTGCTTTACCGGATCCTCGCGCTCCAAATCTGCGAACGGGCACTGTATGGCTCCGTCATCGAACTGCCAGGCTTTGTGAGTGTGACAGGCTACGGTTGAACTCAACCCCCACAGCGGTGTTACCTTTGATGAACAAAATGTGTGTCGACGCCCTACATGACATCTAGTGACAAACTTGGATGTGCCGTCATTTCAAGTGTCTTTTTTCTGAACCGTACAAGGCCAGGCAGGCGCGGCTTGACACGGCTTGTAAACGAGCGGAATTTACATTTAGCTGGCGCTTTTCAGTCTTAAATGCGGACGCCTTAAGCGTCCTCGTGTATTTGTGGTTCGTTTGCGGGCGCGGTGCGTGCTACCGTCATGGTGGCAGTGTACGCGCTGGCCGATTTACATCGATATGCGACGGTATCTGTAATTCTGGTACTGTTTCCAAGCACGTGTATAACCACGCAATTTAACGCAAGCACTTTTGCGTTTTCAAATTCAAGGTCGCAACAGATAATTTAGCATACTACTTGTTTTGTCGCCGTCGTTTCCACAGCACGGCTTGTGATGACCTGATTTATTTGTAATGCATGACGCTGCGTTGAACTCCCCTCTCTTTCTTAACGACTGCTGGGGATCTGTGGACTTTCTTCTTTAAGAACCGGTTTTACCTGGCTCAGCGCTTGGTGAACCGTCACTTTCAAAAGGCTCAACTTAGTATGGAGCCGCAGCCGGAACAAAATACAAAGGCAATGACTGAACCCAAACCCGAGCCCGCACCGGAAGAATGGCCGGTTGGACTCCCTGCTTTTAACCCGTCCGATCCTCTAGCGTTTGCACGTGGGACACATGTAATAAGGTGGATTGATTATGTTAAGAAATCGCAAGAATCGTAGAGGACACTGTAAAAGTTCACGTTTGAATGCTGGATTTCAAGTGGCGTTCGAATCGCAGCCGGAAAAGCGGATCCGCTCGTTTTGATCGTGAAATGCGCGTGATTTGTAATTGAACATTTAAGCAGCTACGTTCGCAACCGACTTTGCGAATGCGGTTTGACCGCCATGGTTAACACGGCGTAATGCAGCTTCCATATTATGGCGCTACAGACCCACCTTCTGGCGCCGTACACCGATTGCACTTCGTCTGCGTTTTTCTGTTCTTGCCAGAGTGCATGGAGATTTGCGGCCGGTATACGCGGCGTCGCTCCTAACCGGGCACTTAGTGGTTCTGTTGAGGAAGTATTCGAAGCATAGAGCGATATAGCTTCTTGCACCACGGCACGAAGTAGACGTTTTTAAGGCCCTTATCGAACAATCGCGCAAACCGTGTATCTGTGTGGTGGGTACACGGTTCGTTTGCGAAAATGATGGTTGCTTGCAATATGTGGCGCCCTGCTGCGACTCGCAGGCCTCTTACGCTTGATCGCGCGATCGAATGTCTACAGTGACACCAAGTGCCATAAACGCGCTCTCGTTACGGCCACCCTTCGAGCTAAGTAGATACGAGCCCTTTGAGGAAGCGTTTGAATGCGTTTGCGGTCGTCTCCGCTTTTGATTAACTTCAGGAGCATTAATGCTGCTTTTTCTTCGTCTTAATGGCGTCACAATGTGGCTGTCGATGGCCATTTGTTTTCACGTTTCAGGGATTACAGGCAATCGTGTTATGATGGAGCTCAGCGATTCCAGGAAGGTGTGAATGGGCCGAGTGTCTCCATTCCGAGAAGTTGTAAGGAAGGGACTTGTTCCGGAAACTCTAAATTACCCCTGAATAAAATCGGAATGCAACGGGGCTGACGCATTCCGCAACACTGCTCTGCAGCATGTAGTGGACACGGGGGTTATATCGGCGTTCGGCGTGTATTCGGCTCATACCGAGAACGAGTGAGCAGCGTCAGAAGTTCAGCGAGGTTTTCCGTAAGACGAAGTCAAGACGCTTCCTCTCCATGAAATGAGATCGACCGCGAATAAGTATTAGGATATGGGCGGTCTATCGGATACAGAAACGAGGCTGCGCCTGTAGCTTCACATACTTACAACTCCGTCGGGGAAGTCGACATCCATTGGAATATTCACCGAAGCATACTGTGGCAGTAGAGAAAAGCGTTTAATTGTGTAAGCAGGAGTAGCACATGGAGCGGCTTTGCACGTGCGTCGTTGTTGTGCCGCCTTTGCGCGTGTCGAATTGAGCATTGAGGTGAACTTCTGCCTGAATATGCCATGTGCGTATAGCAACCCGGTGGAATAAGATAAATGGCATCAAATTTAAATATTGTTAAGAGAAGCCGCAAAACAGTGCAAAAAGCATCCTCAAAAGTTAAATACGTTGAAACCACAGCATACACGCTTTATTTTTCCTATTGCGACAGAAAGCTGCCGGCTAAGCCCCGTACCCTGAAGTTCATATCGTGTACAAATTAACGCTAATGGTGCTGTTTTCTTTTCTTTCTCTTTTTGCGTGAATAAACAACAATTAAAGTTTTTTTTTTCTTCAATTTCCTTAACTAATCTTCTTGTGCTCTTTCAACTATGCCAGTTTTTATACAGTTCCACCGTCTTTTTGTTTTTTTTTCCAATCGCTTTTTTAACAATGTTTTACTTTGTTATCAGAGACTGAATATCAACATTCGTTCGTATTGTTAATTATACTTTTTGGCGTGCATAATTACGAGGTTGGTACCACCCGATCTGCGCAACTCGTGCTTCCGCACAGCTTTTGGAACGATGGCAGCAAAACAAACAATGGGAGCCTACAAGTCGATCGCGCGTTAGCCAATGGGACCGAAGGCGAAAGTACATCAGCTTCTTTCTCCGCTCGCTTTGGGATGGGGAAAAACTGGGGTGCCGTTGTCTGGGCTGTTCGCGCGGTTTCATAGCTGGGAGCTGGCTTCACCTGGAGAAAGGATTTGAGGTGCCGTTTGGCGTGCTTCCGACGGATGACGTCCGGCTGGTTCCATGGGACAGTTTAATGTTTTCGCGTTAAAAGAGTGGACGCACCGCATAAGGCCACTAATGCCACATTCACACGATCAGAAAGGTCCTTTAGCCAAGGGACCTTTATGGTCGGCGGCGAATCATTTCGCGATTCTCTGCGCATGACCTGTCATCTCATGACCCATGAGCACGTAGCTTATTCGCCGATCGCAAAGGGACGTGCATGTGCGTACCGTCCTGCTGGCCATATGAATGCGGGTGTCAGCGTACATTGGGCCGCTGATATTTATGTCATTTGCGACATCGATTCCAATGGGTACTGGAGAACGTTTTTTTGCGCGTTCACGCAAAACTTGGTCAGAACGTTTGCTTTCTACATAGGCAGTACGCAAACCTGCTTCGCACATGATTGACGCGTATCCAAAGATAATTATGACTGTATTTGTGCAACGAAAACCCTATCTTTGTATGATGTATGAGCGGTGTGACTGGGGCTTTAGAATAGCGCGTAGAAGACGTCTTATAAAAATGCGATTAGACAAACAACAAACAAACAACTATAGCCCCTATTGACAACGAAGCACGCAAGCGAGATGTGAAATGGTTGAACGTATTCTAAAACCGAATTTATAGAGTCATCGTGATTCACAACTGCATTGAACACTTTTAGGCACTTTTGAACTTTCGACCTTTTCCTACCAAAACAGGCAAGATTTTGCCGATACAACTTTCATTTCGAACTTCACGCCAATATACAGAGTGATATATTCTTCAATACACATCACGTAAAAAAAAAGAAGAGTGCACGCTGCTAATCAATGCCGTTTTCGTCATGATTTTTAAAGTTCGGCAGACATTAGCTGATGGAATAATCGTCATGTTAAAGGCTGAACTCCATGGAGCAAATTATGCGACGAATAACTGACGAACGCCACCGGACGACACGCTCGCTTTGCGCACCACGTAGCGCCCACATGTGCTAATGCCAGGTGCAGAGCAAAAGCGGCCGGGCAAAATTCGTCGAGTTTTCGTAGCATATTAGTCCCATGGAGCTTTAAGCTCAATTGCTACAACTAAACTATGTTAATTAACGTTTAAATATTTTTTACAAGTCATGTTGCAATTGAAGGATTGACCGCAATCGACCGGTATTAGAGGCCTAATTGCAAACTTGTATTATTTACAGTCGGAACTTGTATTCGACAGTCATTATAATGACTGTCGAACTCGAAAACGCCAAGCGAAGACGGCAGTCAGTTAGCATTGTGCAAACTAATGTTTAAAAAATAATTTCTCCAATAAAAACACCACCCTGTATATTTTTTGAGATAGAGGCTTAGCCGATCGTTTATGCGTTAGCATTATTAAACTGCTCATCGGAGATGTCTGTCTATCTGGTATCTGGAACATGATTAAAAATCGCGCACAAAGAAACAAGGACAAAAGAGGAAGGAACACATAACATAGATAGGCGCGTACTCACCACTGTGGTATATTACGTGAAGAAAGGAAAGATGTAGCAGGATTTATTAATGGCAGGGGACGATCATCAGGGGAATATATTAGTCACAGTCAAATGATCGCAAAAAAGCAACTTCTCTTCGCTCAAAGCAACCGACGGCTGGACTAACGCAGCGATCGGCCAAAGCCAAGATGGTAAACGCCTCAAGTACCTCGCGTGTTTGTTTTCTTTGAAGCGTCCAATGATTAGGTGTTTTCTTAAGATGGTGAGCACGTACAGGTCTTACAATGCGCCAAAACATGGCCTCCTACAGTTGATTCTAAAGAAAGATGTGCTCTCGCTGCCGGTCATTCAGAAACTGTTAAGTCTGTCCGATGTAGCGTCTTCCACACGAAAAGATCTTTATAGATACGCCCGTTGAACGAAGGAACAAAGGCCGCGCATGTTTTTGTGGCACCATGTTTTTGATTAATGTTTCCTCCTCTTGGCGCAGACACTTGAACACATTCGTCGCATTTTCTTAGGGGGCTGATAAGTACTGCAGGCACACCATACCTTTTTGCCCACTTGTTTTGGTTTATGCGATATTTTGTGTAAGATATGGTATAACCACCACCCGCTTTATGTAAACGGGGCGCCTATTTGTATCCCCTCTCACACCTCCTTTGCCAGCGTTTCCTATGCACTTCCAATGGAATGTGATTCGTTGAACCTTGACGATGTTTTTCTATCGATTTGGCGAAAATAAACTCTGATTAATGGCATAGCTTGTACGACTTTCCTAGAACTGAAGTGAAGCAGGGCGCACCTGTACCTACTCTTCACTATTTTTGGAGTGTGAGGATGTGTAGTGAAGGGCACCTTTTTTGGAACGTTGGCAAGAATGACCAGCTGCAAGTGAGTCGGCGTGCAATGGGAGGAAAGGTCCCAAGAATCGCAACACCCCCTTCCTTAAAGTTCTTAAAAGTAAGATTGGGGCCGAAACACACGTACTCTAAAAAATTTCCATAGTCGTACTAACTTCATCTTGCCTCCGTAGAATTTTTTGTTCTGAAAAAAAATCGTCTATATATATAAACACAGCTTCGAGAAACTGGCGTGGACTCAATCGTACTAGGTCGATTCTCGCGAAGAAAAAATATCACGAAAAGACTTGCCTGACACAAGGCAGACTTGTACGCGTTACTTAAATAGTAGAATTAAATTTACAATTACTCAAGACTAAATTGTAATTAATTGCAATTGCCGTTGATCCTCCTATAAAAGTAAGCGACAATTTTTCCAAAAAGTTAATCCGATTATTTATTTTCTCGTGCGTACGTCAACATTATTGTCCTCAAGTAAGTAGCAAAGGTAATAAGGTTACTCAAGCTCTAGCTGTTTGCCGCCTGTTCCGGCACGCTTGGCCTTCAGTATTTCGAGCAACAGCCGGCAATCTCCGAAATCTCGTCAAACATTCTGCACCAATTCTTTCTGAAGATCTCGACTGCTACGTTGAAGACCATTCTGAACTGAGACACTGGATGGGAGGGGCCACAATTGACGGTACTATCTTCGCGAAGATGGAACCAAGCTGCGTCGTTGCGGCTTCGTTGACTAATATTCCGAAGAGTTTTGGTAGATGGTTCTGATACTTTCGACACGCCCGATAACAATACAATGTATCTGCAAAGGCGGCAGCGGAATATCGGGTATCGTTATCGAGAGTCATCCAGACGATCTGCCAAAACTCATCTATTGTCGAAAATCGCGAAGCTGTAGAAGTCGTCCCACACGCCGCTAGCCGAAACTGGAATAGAAATTGACTTATGTACATCTTACTATCCTGCGACTATATATTTAGCCAAACAGTAGCAAAACACATTTACGGCGAGGGTAGGTTTGATAATTAAATAATACACTTACGAGTTAGATCCATATTGTTCTTTGGTTACGAGCATGAGTTGAGCCTCGGTTTGAGACCAGGGTGGTTAAAAAGGCAACGCTTTTCAATACAGAAATGTAAGTAATAAGAAAACAAACATTTCAGGATCACTCCATAGCAACAATAATATTGACGTTGTGAAGAATGGAACCTTCGGCGACCTTCTTCCGAGTTTCAACGCTGCGGAAACGAGTCATGACCAGTCCGGGAACGTCGCCTGCTGGACGGGGCCTACGCGAAACGAGTCCCGACGAGTACGGAACCGGCGCCTACGTGTCTGCGCCTGCGGAGACAGGTCTCAACGCGCCCGTGACGTCAACGGGACGTGTGTGCGTGCGTGCGGCTTGGTGCGCTCCGGAAGGGGAGAGAGGCCGGACCTAACTGCGGAGACAGGTCTCAACGAGTCCGTGACGTCAACGGGACGTGTGTGCGTGCGTGGGGCTTGGCGCGCTCAGGAAAGGGAGAGAGGCATGACCTAATTGCGGAGGACCATGGCTACGACGCACTTCTGGCTACGACGCGGCGGACTTTGCTACGACGCACTTGACGGCGGGTTGCTGCTGCGCACTTGCTGCCCTGGCGGGGAGTGAGGGAGAAAACGGACCCCTATATAAGGCGGAGCGCGAGTCTGCTCAGGAGTTCTCTCGGATTTGACGACTGTATCGCAACCATGTAATTAAACCGTTCGTTACGTTACCAATTCTCCCACCTCCACTGGACCCCTGGGTTCTTCACTTCGGGGAATGGTCGTCGTCACGAGCCAGGAAGCTCCCGGACGTGCGGCTCAAACCCCGCCTCTAACAACTGGTTGGCAGCGGTTGGGATCGGACCATGCGACATCGTGCTACATCTGCGGGTGAGCGTTTGGACTTTGCTTTGAGATTCGCCAGGCTTCAGATTATGGGTAATTAATTTTGAACTGCTGGGAATCCTTAGTGTTTGACTCGTGCGCTAGGTTTAGGTACAACCTCGCGACAAGTTTTAGAACAAAGCCAAAGCTAAAGAGCAGCGATCATGGATCTAATGAGGTTACTGAGAACAGATTTATTCTGTTTATGTGAAGAATTGGGTGTGGAGGTGGAGCAAAAGATGAAGAAATCTGAGATCAGTAAAGCGATTTCAGAGAGCGCAGAAGTAGAGGAAATTAAAATTGCGTGGGAACTGCTTCTGAACGCTAAGAGCGAGGCTGCAGCGAGAGAGGAACGAGAACGAGAGCAGGCTGCAGCGAGAGAGGAGCAGGAGCAGGCTGCAGCGAGAGAGGAACGAGAACGAGAGCAGGCTGCAGCGAGAGAGGAACGAGAGCGAGAGCAGGCTGCAGCGAGAGAGGAACGAGAGCGGGAGCAGGCTGCAGCGAGAGAGGAACGAGAAAGAGAACGAGAGCAGGCTGCAGCGAGAGAGGAACGGGAGCAGGCTGCGGCGAGAGAGGAACGAGCGCAGGCTGCGGCGAGAGAGGAACGGGAGCAGACTGCAGCGAGAGAGGAACGAGCAGCGCTAAAAAGGTTAGAGTTAGAGATGGAACAACAGCGATTAAACTCACAGAACAGTAGAGTTGGGACTCCGGTGCGAGCAAGTGAGACCGAGTCGTA
Source organism: Ixodes ricinus (assembly GCA_037355805.1). Classification (NCBI taxonomy): domain Eukaryota; kingdom Metazoa; phylum Arthropoda; class Arachnida; order Ixodida; family Ixodidae; genus Ixodes; species Ixodes ricinus. Next base: position 28,258 of record JAZHYW010018332.1, read on the forward strand.
TCAAATGAAGAAGCTCATGCAGCCGTTTAAAGTTGGGGAAGACGTGGGCCTGTTCTTAGTGAACTTTGAGAGGACATGTGAGAAGTTGAGCTTCGCCCCAGAAACGTGGCCGCAACGGCTTTTGACTTTGTTGCCCTGTGAGGCTGCAGAGGTTGTCGCGCGCCTTAGTGCTGGAGACGCGGACGACTACGACAAGGTGAAGTCCAGCCTTTTGAAACGGTACCGCCTTTCTGCCGAGGCGTTCCGTCAAAGGTTTAGAAACGCATCCAAAAAGAGCAGCGAGGGCTACTCGGAATTCGCTTACGGGCTTAAAACCAATTTGATAGAATGGTTGAAGAGCGAGGAAGTGTACGAAAGCCGAGACAAGGTAGTCGAGTGTGTGTGCCTCGAACAGTTCTTTCGTAGCATTCCGCAGTCAGTCAAGCTCTGGGTGCAGGACAGGGTAGGAGTCGACTCTGTCGAAAGGGCCGCTGAGCTAGCCGAGGAGTACGCAACGCGTAGAAAGCTGAGCGGAGAGGAAAGCGAACCCGGCCGGAGCGATCAGCGCAAGACCTTCCGACAGGGAAACGGCTCGCGAGAAAACGGGCCCGAGAAGCCCGAAGCAGGACAAAAGGTCCCAGAAAAGAGCGCAGAACACTCGAACGGAGACGAGGCGCGGAAAAGCCAAACAGGGCAGTTCGAGGCTAGGAAGCCGTTCCTGTGCTACAACTGTCAGGAGCCGGGACACACAGCGGCCAGATGTAAGAAACCGCGGGTTGTGTTCTCGACCGTGACCGGTAGTGACGAGGACCTGGAGCTCCTTCGTCCCTATCTTCACGAGCTCCAGGTAAACGGAAAGCCGTGCAGGGTGCTTCGTGACAGTGCAGCGACGATGGACGTTGTTCATCCGTCGTATGTAACGACATCCGATTTTACTGGAAAGGTAGTTTGGATCAAGCAGCTGCTCGAAAAGCACAGTGTCTGTCTGCCTATGGCGACGGTAAGGATAACTGGCCCGTTCGGAGAGCTAGTGACAGAGGCGGCTGTCTCGCAAACAGTCCCGTTGGAGTATCCTTATTTGTTTTCTAACCGGTCAGAATTCCTGCTGCGCGAGAGGGGTCAACAACTGGGAGAGGGACTAGTTCAGTCAGGTACGAGGTCCAAATCGCGTCAGCTCGCCCCTTTGTTGACGAGTGATCCAGAGCCAGAGGCAGCTGTCGGGGAGCAGGCACTACCAGAGCTCGAGGCAGAGAAACGGGATGAGAGGGACCAGGTTGTAGAACAGCCTGACCTCGTAGCACTAGAAAGTGTACGCCGTCCCAACGAGCCGGCGAAAAAGGCGGAGGAAGACGGGATCAGTGAAAGATCTCTCGTAGCTCCGGCGTCACGTAACTTTGGTCCTCTGCTACGAGCAGACGGAGTGTCTTTGACAGTCGAGCAGAAGAGCGACCCTAGTGTGTCAGGGTTTCGCGGTACAGCTCAGGAGATTGCTAGGACCAATGTGACGGGGCATGAAAAAGGCGGATTGTTTTATCGGCGCTATAAGGACCGCATTTTCACGTCTAGAAATCACGTGAAAATCGATCACTACGACTTCAGGGCAAGAAAAAGGAAAGGCAAATTTAACGGCAATGCCGATGGGTTGAGCAGATTTTTCTGGCATCACGAAAAACAGTAGGGATGATCTCAGAGGTCTCCGTCATCCACGGGAATGAGGATCAAAGTGGGGGCACTTCGTTAAAACCCCAACAAGACCTCACAAATTGCAAAAAGTTTTTGTCTTTTGTATTTTGTTCATAGTGACCTCTTTGGAAAAATGAGTTGTGTTTTGGCGACAGCGGGTCTCGATACCCGCAATTGTCCTAAGGTTTTAAATTTGTAGTTTTTTTTGCAAATTTTTGTAATCCGTAGTCCAGTCTGGCGGGTCTCTGGCGAATTCCGAGCGTTTGACTGCGGTGTGGCGTGGTGTTGTGTGGGACGTTTCCGCTAATGCCTCCGTTGTAAGAGGTTTGGGAGTTTGTTGGGTGCTTGCAGCGTCTTCTCAAGGCCTACTCCAAGCCCACCTCTTCAGGCCAGCGATCGTACCACCGGCCTTTCGAGGTTTCCCTGGCCCCGGAGGGGCTGTTAAGAATGGAACCTTCGGCGACCTTCTTCCGAGTTTCAACGCTGCGGAAACGAGTCATGACCAGTCCGGGAACGTCGCCTGCTGGACGGGGCCTACGCGAAACGAGTCCCGACGAGTACGGAACCGGCGCCTACGTGTCTGCGCCTGCGGAGACAGGTCTCAACGCGCCCGTGACGTCAACGGGACGTGTGTGCGTGCGTGCGGCTTGGTGCGCTCCGGAAGGGGAGAGAGGCCGGACCTAACTGCGGAGACAGGTCTCAACGAGTCCGTGACGTCAACGGGACGTGTGTGCGTGCGTGGGGCTTGGCGCGCTCAGGAAAGGGAGAGAGGCATGACCTAATTGCGGAGGACCATGGCTACGACGCACTTCTGGCTACGACGCGGCGGACCTTGCTACGACGCACTTGACGGCGGGTTGCTGCTGCGCACTTGCTGCCCTGGCGGGGAGTGAGGGAGAAAACGGACCCTATATAAGGCGGAGCGCGAGTCTGCTCAGGAGTTCTCTCGGATTTGACGACTGTATCGCAACCATGTAATTAAACCGTTCGTTACGTTACCAATTCTCCCACCTCCACTGGACCCCTGGGTTCTTCACTTCGGGGAATGGTCGTCGTCACGAGCCAGGAAGCTCCCGGACGTCCTTGAGGTTGTTCTAGACACCGTACTTGGCGTCAATACAACGTCGCCGTGTCCCAGACGTCGTCCTATATGTCGTCCTATACCTGCGGGAAACATTACTCGTGGACGTTTTTCGCTAAAGGCTATAATGCTTTCGCCTTCCTATTCAAGGCTATAACAGGCTTGAGAGTCTCTCTTCATTTTTTTCTTTCCATTTTATGTCGCGGTGTGCTAGATGTTGTGGTGTCGTTCATTCGGTGAATTCATGTTAAACAATGGGGCGGATGCAAACCACTCAGAAACAAATTTGCAACCGCCGAAAGGCGCGTACCCTATGTACCCACAAAGGCTTCTAGCACGACCCTGTTCTGGCTTCGAGTTATGGCGGCATTTGGTGGGACGGTGCGGAAATTATAACGGCGGCATCAGGGGACAGTGCTCTCCATAGGCGTGGTCACTGGTGACATGGTCGTATATATTGAAGCTGGTCGTCGCTTCGCCACCACTCCCCCAAGGGCCCTATTCCAGCGATGTTCGCAACTTTCAGCGATGGTGGTGCCGCCCGGTGTGAGAATCGCGCCTCTATCACCTCTGTCTCCGGGAATTCTGTGCAGCCAAGTCGCAGGCATAGGCGCGGGCACATGGCTTTTACGAATTTGCTTTCCTACCGCGAGTGCTTGTGAAAGGAAGGCCGATCTGGAAGCCAAGCGCTCACGCCTGTGCTTCTGCTTTTGCTGCACACAACTCATTGGATGGAGTATACGTCCTGGATGGTCGACCTTACAATAAAGGGTGCTTGCCATCACCTTCCTGACGTGAAGAAAAATAAAATAAGGCTCTTACTTACTGCTCGTGCATAGCAAAACTAGAACTACTCACGCATCTCGCAGAATCAGCCTCGTAGTGCTGTTTTACGACTACAGTACTACGAGAATCATCCAGATGACAGCCATATTGATAGGCACCCAGTGCGCCCTACTAGGTCGTGAAAGTTCCGAATACCAACCCTTTTGCTCCGCTCGCGGACTTTGAACATCCCCAGAGCATCGAAGCCAAGACCCGCGACCATTCTTCAAATACCCAGGTCATTCAAATAGCCGACAAGGACATAAACGAGCACGCGGTACCTTCTCTTGAGTAGCGGTCGCTAAGCCTCTCCCGAACGTCGAAATGGCGCATCTCCGAGAACCGCTCAGTACTGTTGCGCAATCGAGTCAGCTGAACACGAACAATTAAGAATACGAAGAAAAGAACTGGACAAACACACCACTGACTAACAACTCACTTCTGCTTCACCCTCTTCCCAGCCTAGGCACTTTCCTCTTCCTTCTGCGGCACATTAAACACTATTCAAAAACCTTTGGCCTACCACTACTGTCGTTCTTTCTCGTGAACCCTGATCGACGAGGTGCTTACGCAATATTTGTCTGTTTCTTCCGTGGCCACAGCCTCCAGCACTTCACGTGCGAAGGCGTTCTAGTTCGGAGAACTCCTTAGACGAGTCCTTCAGATTTCTCCTTTCTTCACCGCATCCCCTGAGCGGACTGACCAGGCTGCCACGTGGGAAAACAAAGGACTTTCCGGAACGCATCCGCCACCACAAACACGACGTGAAGAAGAACGACGTCCAAGCCAGTGTCCCTCGCTGAACACGCCAAAACTGAGTCACAGCGTGTCCTTGGACAAGAGCGAGGTCCTGGCCACAGAAAAACACTAGCGTAGACGTCTGCACCTAGAATCTTGGTATATCCAAACAACAAAAGAAAACGTCAACAGATCATCGGGCACTCTCCCAAGCGTATATGTCTCAGGGCTTTGTCGCTTCATGGAAAAACACGGGAGCAACTTTCCAAACCAGGTTCCAGCGCTGGATATTCTTGATGAAGTTGAAGTTGAAGATCATTAAGATGATATAGATGAAGGCGACGAAGAAGATTCGCCCAACCCATAGTCACCCGTGACCAAGAGACCGAGTTTGGTCCCGAAACGTAGGGTACTTTTGCTTTTATTCAAACTTGGTTAGAGTTTAATTTTTTCAGTCAGTCTATTTATTTCCTAACCACTCGAATATGTTTACACTCGGGGCCATGGTACCGGATGTGTTGATGCCGTGCGCGTCAGCCGCTCTACGGCTCCGGCGCATCCGTGTCATTGACACCTACGCACAGAGTTGTAATAAAGCCCATATGCCACGAAGAGGTTTACAGCATAGCTGGCAAGACGACCCATGACGCAATTACCAAGACAGGAGTCAGCGAGAAGGAATGCTCCGTTCATGCAAACGAAAGTTCAAATACGATGGCCATAACAACGAAGAATTCGCTAGTGGTAAACAAGCTCATGAAAATCGAGAAAATCATGCAGAAGAAAAAGCCCTTGAGATGAAGCCGTACGTAGCTACTTCCAGCATGCAAACTAAAGACGTTATCTACCTCAGACGCTTTGACAGCGAAGAAATCTCGAAATCCCTCATGAACGAACTCAAATGCAGTGCACACAAAATTTCGGCTGCCAGAATCATCGGACAGACGGGAAGAACGCTCTTGATCAGTTTCTGATGGAAAAAAACAACATTACCACGACACGTGCAATACGCTTCCGAAGCATTCAGAGTAACGTTATACAGACACAGAACTCTGGGTTGCCATAAATGCCAGAAGCTTGGTCATAAAGCTGATGTGGGCCCGTAGGAAGACGTCATATGCTGCAATTCTGGACACGAACGCGATCCTGCTACAGGCTGCAAACCACTACTCAAGTGCGTTTATTTCGGAGGCGCACACGTAACCACAAGTAACAAATGCCCAAACAGAAAATTCCTGAGTGGACCACTCCTCCGCGGTCGAAACAGCGCCTCAAAGATTGGTATCGGGACAGCCCCGCTTGAACAAAGCAAAATTCTACCCCACCTTTAAACAACCCTGAGCTGTTTTCAGCGCTGGGGGCTCAATGCAGCAAACCAAATACCAACGCTTGTAGCATGTATCTCCGATAAATATACCGCAAGAGTATGCCCGCATGTTGATTTGCCACCAACTAAAGACGTAGACATCTTCACGACAAGAATAGACAAGCTCAAACAAAATGTCGATAAACTCTGCGAGCTCGTTTATACATTTATCAATCACAACGAATATAGCCTAAGGCAACGTCCCAGACGTAAAAACGCCAAAAAGAAACAACACAAGACCTGGACACACCAACTGAACTGCACAGGACTACCATCGAAACTCGCGGAGCTCAAAATTAGGCCAGAGGAACTTCGTGATGAGCCTCCTGACGTCGTATTGCCTCAAGAAGCCAACATCGAGAGTCTTAAGATTCGAGGCTACAGCGCCTACTTTCACCCGAGCATCGCAATGAAAGCGAGTAACCAGGTCATTGTCGCTACGCTCGTGAGAAAATCCTCCCCACAGACGCAACTAGACTCGGAAACTGCGTGCAACGAGAACTGCGATATTGTCGCCAGGCTAGTCAAGATTGGGACAACTATAGTAGACGTCTTCAAAGTCTTCACCAGACAGAATGTGGACGAGAATGAGCATAAGCTTGGTCAGGAAACTAGCCGACCGTAGGATTTTTATGATTCTGGCCAGAGGCTCCAAAGCCAAGCATACTGCTTCGAGCTAGAAAGCAAGGACCAGTTACGAAACAAAAGTAATTTTTAAAACAATTTATAGGACACTGAAAAGGAACAACATATATGGGTGAGATAGTCTGTTGTGTATTTAGTAGAAAATTAAATGTATTTAGTTCTCTCGTTGCTGCAGTCTTCATTGACAATTCTGCACAGCATTTAGAGTCGATCTATCGTTCGCCCCCAACACAGTGGTTCAAACCCAAGAGATAATAATGCGTATTGTCATCGCTTGGGCTTGAACCGCTTGGCTATTTTAATTTCTTACGGGCGCGGGAGAAGATAAAGTCGGCAAGTCTATCCCATCTAAGATTGGGCGTAAAAAGACCTATGAATTTAAACTCACTAACTTCGTTTAAAAGTAGATTATCTACGCCATAATTAAATAGAAGTGGCGATGTGTTTATTTCCTAAATATCCTAAATACAGTCTTAGCAAAAATGAAATCCATTTGGCATTCCCCTGATCCAATTAAGAAAGCTCTCAGGATATTTTCGTTAAGTAACAGCTGATCGTTAATGCGATGTGATGTCATTGTACAGAACGCAGTCATCTGTAATAAAAAAAGACGGAATTTTGGACCGGTATGAGTTTCACCACGGCATCATTGATATAGCGAAATAAATGAAAAGAACCTCACACTTATCCTTGCGGCATGTTTAGAATAACCGCAACCTGCTCAAAACATGGCATCCGCAAATGAAAATGTCCGACCTTTAGTAACGGTAATGATAAACCAAGTCGAAGTTAAAGGGTACTCTTTAGGACGGCTTCACTAACTTTAATAGTGACTTGGGGTAACGATACTTTATCGTGCCTTTGAGTAGTCAATGAAGAGTGGCGTTAGCGTGTCCTCTTTTATACGGCGAGGATCAAGGGATGTCATGAAGGAATTCCGGAAGTTGAGTAGTGGCTGAAAATCTTGTCACCGCAAGCAATCGCCGCAAGAGGTGACACGGGAAATAGATTGATTTGAAGGTGTGAAGAAAGGTAAAAACGCAGGCGAGCTGGCGAATGGACATTCATAATAACCCGGAGACGAAGGGACAATAAAAAAGCTGTCACTACTTCATTGTTAATACGTCTCAGGGTTACTATGGATGCTTTCCAGATACTCCGTCGGAAATACGTTTTTATGCTATATGTTTGGTAAGTTTACTGGATGAGGACCTAAGACGAATTGGTCTATAATTGTTATGACTCAGTTAGTTACCTGGTTTTGCGTATAGGAATTATGCTTGCTGATTTCCAAAGTCTAGGTAGCGCTCCCGGAAAAGTGAGACTTCTCCAAAGTAATAGAAGCTAAGTAACTCGATGTCTGAGTCTGAAAAGCGATGCGAAAATAATGCACGGAAGATCATATGGGTGTCAAGACTTTTTGCCGTCGAG
>JAZHYW010018336.1:0-58154 GCA_037355805.1 Ixodes ricinus
TCGAACCAGCTGGTCCACTCAACATTTTTATTTTTTCTGGTTTTTTTATATGTGATGTGCACTCAAATGAATCGCACGAAACAGAACTTTTTGTCTCGAAACCGCGTTTTCACTACGAGAAAAAAAATGTTTCATGATTGTGCGACGACGACGCTCCCACCGCGAACTGCATTAGGTGCCAACTTTGGGGTCCTGTGGAAGGCAGGCAAAGAGTGGTACGCAAAACATGTTTCCTGTTTCATGTAACACACCAAAGTGTAAGTCCACTGCATGCAAATATTGCGTGTTTTATGAAATAAAAAAGTTTATAAAAAATTCCTAACTTTAGGCCAGGTGCAACAAACACTAACTTTCAGGCCTTCTACCTCAATCTGTATGGCATTAACGAGTTCGAAAGCTACACATAATATAGGCCAGGGCATCTAAATTATTCGTGAAAAGTATGAGCTTCCGATAAAAATATAAACATAACAAAAAGTTATTTAAAAAAAACACGTTTTGAAAAAAATGCCCATTATGAAAAAACAAAATAAAAAAACCCGGTGTCGATTTCATTAAAACTCTGGGGTACAACTCTCCTTAGGCAAGGCAAAAAGAAAGTGCAAAAAACATGTTGCATCATTTGCTTGGTACAAAAATTGTAGGCGGTCAAAGTGGCGGTTGCAAAGCGTCTTTACTCCGGCGTTTTTCGTTTCTCCCCGCTGCTATCTTTTTTTTTCTGAAAAAATTCAACTTTCTTTTTTGTCACAAATAAGAAACTTTTTGTGTTGTAGCTTGCTGTCACAGAAGATGTCCTTCCAGATTTTCTTTTGCTTGTGGCTGTCTACGGGCACTCATGAAAGTTTACGCTCATGCGTGCAACGTTCTGGTGGAGAACCAGCATATCACACTCTGTGTTCGCATCAGTTTTGTAGCTGCCCCGGTCACTTGTGAAGAACAAACAAACACGAAACGATGATTCCTGTTTTGGCCGTGCCGTAAGCGAAATACGAGCTCCTACTCGGTGAACCACTGCAGTGTGTGTTTGGAAAAAAGGGGGGGGGAGGCTGGGCAAGGCTGGACTTTTTGAACTTGATCGCGGTTGGACTTAGCATGTCTCGTTTATTAGAACTGTAGATAATAAAAGAACAACGCTTCGGGTACAAGGGTACGGTACAGCGGAGCCAAGAAGGAGGTTTACGTTTGCCCGGGGTATACCTGGTTCGGGGTCGCTCTCACTGTCAGGAACTGGTAAGATATTTGAGCTCGCGTCTACCACTGGGCAAACATACACATCCTCCTAGCTCCGCCTTAACATAAGCGCACCGTACTCCTGTACCTGAGGCGTTGCTCCTTTATTCTCTACAGTTCCAATAAACGCGACTCGAGCAGTCTTCTGCCTGACTCCGGCACGAACATTCATGCGCTTCCTTCCTTGCGTCTAAAAACGTAACAGCTACCTAAAGATGACGGCTCGTCAACGCTTACCCCTTGAAGGAAATGTGGACAATTCACTGAACTCTGATCGCATCAAGGTGGATTACTGTGACAGTTCATCTAGACTCTTTTAGAATGCGTGGTGGCAAAATTGATGTCTTCTCGGCAGTGATATCATCTGGACAGCTGTGTGTTTGTGCATGTGTGCCCAGGAAAGGCACACAAGATGAGCAGTGCGGTCATGTCCTTTTGGTGGCGGGAACTGCTGCAACCGAGCTCACTGCAATTAAACCTTATTAAATCTGATTATAGCGAATGTGCCATCTTGACTTTGGTTCGAACTCGCAAGGCAGCCAGGAAGGCCAACAACAATTTAATATTTTGTGTGCCCGTTCTAAGCGACAGAAGCATCGCTAACTTTTGTGGTGTTTCGTGTAAATACATACTATCAGACTGAACTTGTATGGTGCGGTCAAAAAAGCGAACTTTTTCCAAGAGTGCAAAGAGAGACCAGTGGCGCGGAGAAGCGAAAGCGCCGGGGTCAAGACGCTTCGCAACCGCCACTTTTACCGGTTAAAACTTTTGTACCAAGCAAATGGTGCAATGTTTTTGTACGTTATTTGCCTGGCCAAAGGAGAATTGTACCCCAAAGTTTAATAGAATGAAAACCGGGTTCTTTTTTTTATTTCAATATGTATATATTTTTTAATGTGTTGTTCAAAAATGATTTTTTTTATGTTTATATTTTTACCAAAAAATCATATTTTGTAAGTATATTTTGGATGCCCTGGCCTGTATTGCGTATAGTTTTCAAGCACCTTAACGTCATACATATTGGGGCAGGAGGCCACAAAGTTAGTGTATTAGTTTCGCTTAGTCTTAATTTATGCATTTTTATATATATTTTTTATTTTTTTATTTTATAGAAAACATAATAACTGCATGCAGCTGACTTAAACTTTGATGCATTATAAGAAACAAAAGCATTTTTGTCGTACCACTTTTAGCCTGCCGTCCACAGGACCGCAAAGTTGGCAACTATTGCAGTCCGCGGTGGAAGCAGGGCTGTCGCGCAATCTTAATTAAAGCATTTTCTTTGTCGAAGTGAAAACGCTTTCTCGATAAACAAATTTGAGCTTCGTGTGATTCATTTGTGTGTACATCGCATATAAAAAAAGAATGTCGAGTGGACTTGCAGGTTCGATCTGTCGTGGAATCACCCATCGTAAACTTTCATGAGTGCCCGTAGACAGCCACAAGCAAAACAAAATCTGGAAAGATATCTTCTCTGACAGCAAGCTACAACACATAAATTTTCTTATTTGGGAAAAAAAAGTTCAAATTTTTTTAGAAAAAAAAAGTTAGCCATGGGGAGGAACGAAAAACACCGGAGTCAAGACGCTTTGCAACCGCCACTTTGACCGGTTACAATTTTTGTACCAAGCAAATGATGCAACATGTTTTTGCACTTTCGTTTTGCCTGGCTTAAGGAGAGTTGTACCCCAGAGTTTTATTAAAATCGAGACTGGGTTTTTTTTATTTTGTTTGTTCAATATGGCCATTTTTTTGAAAATGTGTTTTTTCAAAATAGTTTTTTTTTATCGGAGGCTCATATTTTTTACGAATAATTTAGATGCTTATATTATGTGTAGCTTTCAAACTCGTTAATGCCATACAGATTGAGGTAGAAGGCCTGAAAGTGAGTGTGTTTGTTGCACCTGGCCGAAAGTTAGGAATTTTTGTACATTTTTTAATTCATAAAACACAATATTTGCATGAAGTTGACTTGAACTTTGGTTTGTTACATGAAACAGGAAACATTTTTGGCGTACCGCTCTTCGCCTGCCTTCCGCAGGCCGCAAATTTGGCACCTAATGCAGTCCGCGGTGGGAGCGTCGCCGTCGCGCAATCTTGAAACATTTTTTTCTTGTAGTGAAAAAGCTGTTTCGAGACAAAAAGTTCCGTTTCGTGCGATTCATTTGTGTGCACATCACAGATAAAAAAAACAGAAAAAATAAAAATGTTGAGTGGACCTGCTGGTTCAATCTCTCGTGGAATCCCCCAACTGATTCTTTTAAAGAATAAACTGCTGCTTAAGGCTGAACTGCAATTTTGATCCACGGATTGTGTGTCGTGTGACGCTGTGTCACCGATCCCTGCCACTCGTGCTTTGCCCACGGGCGGAGGGGATCGAAAAATAGGCGAACTCTTATTTCTGTAATAACCAACATCAAAAGTGTTTAGTCCGGCAACAACAGGAGTTGGATAAACATAGTCGCCAATCGCCACTCGGCTTTCTTGAATAGAAGGCGTTGTGGCAGAGTGAAATGGCCAGTGCATCACCATGTTTTGTCCTGCAGTCTCTTTTTTTGGGGGGGGTGTGTACAGTTTTGGTGGTATCTGGTTTCAAAGTTCATCAGAACTTGCGGCAAAACTAAATCCATCAGCTCCAGCACGATGGCAACATTGATGGCATCGTTGCTTTCGTGCCGCTGCTGGTGCTGGGGTACTTAGTGCGTCTGCTGAGGAAATGCCTTGCAATGCTCATCATAAGTACTGCTCGACGCTTTGCGGAGCGTTCATGTGCAGTCTGGCGGCACTTGAACTGCCCGCTCTTACGAGAAGTGTGGCGCATTCAGCTTTCGCCATCAGTGTTGTCGTTCTCTTTCGAATAGTGTTTATCATGTGCATTCTCTAATGCTTGTACACAACTTTGTTGTTCTGTTTTTAATCTGCTGCCAACATCAAGCACTTGTATGATGGCGAGGCTACCTCATTTTTTTAATAAGGGGCGAAAGACACCTTTTTGTGACGTTTACAAACAAAAGATGGAATCGGAATAGAAGAGAAAAACACAACTTGCCCAAGGATTCCTAGGAAAATATAAAAACCAGTCGGCTTCGTGCAACTGGCAGTCCCAATATTTAGGGTTTTTCAGATCAGTTAGAGTCCGCAAAGTCGTTGCTGGCAAGCAAAAAAACACGCGCCAGTAACGCAAAGGCGTTACTGGCGCGTGTTTTGGGGATTTTATAGGATTTATCCGAAAACACTATAAGCAAATGCAAAATGCGTATTTACACTGTTTGTGTCATAGGGCTAGGTCATGCGAAAAATCTGCAATAGTTGCTTGCAGCGTTTCCTTGCAATGCTGGACCGTTAAACCTTCGACTGTGATGCAGAGTCTCTCTCTCTCTCTCTCCTCTTCCTAAATCTTTCGTGTCGTCGTCCAGGACCCTCCTCCTCCCCCTTCTTTGCCAGGATCTTTCGTGACGTAAACTGGCTTCCATAATAAAGTTCAACCCACTTAGACGATAATGAGAAAATTCAAAATTTCAGTCAACATAACCGATTATCGTATCTGGACTAGAAACTGATCATTTCCAGTCTAGAAACTCTAGAAACTGGTCGTTGTAAGCGGTACATTGTTATATGTGGTATCATTGTAAGTGGTTTGCACTGTAATATTAATCTGGCTTACATGTGAAATCTAGCCCCCATGCGATCTTAGTGCGCAGACATTGTGGACTTCAGCTTTGTCAGCATGACCAATACTTGGCCCTTTTCTTTTGCTTTTGCTTTTTTTAAACAATTATTTCTAAAAATCAAGGCAACTAACTAATTGAATAAATAATAATTAAAGGGTGGTGATCAAACATGTTAAAAGGTTTGATCTATGCCACTTCTAATATATATAATTTTTAAGATTACCAGAATACAATCCTAAATTTCATGTAATGCTAAGCAGTGAGCAATATTTATACTTCTAGCTAGTAACTACTGATCCAATTTTCTTTCAGATGCCTTGAGCTACTACGTCCACCAGCACTCAAACCCCGAGGCTGCCAACCTGCAAGAGGACCACGCTGTTCTTGTGCGGCAAAGGAACAACACCATGAAAAACTTGCTCTCGGATCTGGACTGCACCAAACTGTGAATGGTTTTTTTCTTCTTTTATTCGCTTTTAAAGGAATTTTTTACATTTACAGTTTGATGTTGTGCCACACACTTCAAGTTTGTTATTGTCTAGTCAGACTTTTTTAATCTTTACAGTGTGGTGCCTCGGGCATGTTTGACCAACAGGCGTTGCACCGCACCATGAATGTTTTTGTTGTTCATCCCAGCCAATCCACCGTTGAGAGAGCGTCACGTTTCCTTGAGGCCCAACCAGAATGTAACGTGACACCCTCCCGGCGCTGAATTGGCTGGGGTGACTGTAGCCTTTGCTGCGCTCGGACGAAAGGTGAAACAATGTGTTATCTTGAGGGGTTTATGTTGCGCCACACACTGAATGTTTTTATTGTCTAGTCAGACTTTTTTTTATCTTGTTTAGTGTCTCAGGTATATTTTGAGGGCACCATGCAATGTTTCTCATAGTTCTTGTCTAGTCAGACTATTTTTAGTGTTATAGTATTGCAGGCGTATTTTGAACATGCCCGGAAATTTTAGTATGAATAAGGCATATCAAAGTACTGGTAAATTCAGGTTTGTAATCATTATTCGGATACTCTAAATGGTGTTTTTTGCTGTTTGCCTTTTAGGTTAAGGTAAAGCTGGTTATGTGCGAGGTAAAATTTTCAAAATAAACATGTTTTTATAAAATTTTCTACACTTTAGAGCATGACCTTAACAAAACAAAGTTATTGAGCCCTGGATTTACCAATCCTTAATATGTTATTATATTCGTGATAAACTTTGCAGGCGCATCCAAAATATTACGGAAATTGTCAAGTTTTTGGCATGGAATGACCCTATACTAAGCCACTAAAGGATTGTATAAAGTTTCAATGCAAATAAAATAGTTGTGACAGTTTATTGCCTGTGTTTTCAGTATGGCGAAACTGGATTTACTGAGCATATGATAAAACCAGCCATACTGGTCACACAGGTACACTGGCTGTACCGGTTTCACTGGTTAAACCGGTACAACCGGTGTACCTGTATGTCCAGTAAGGCTGGTTTTATCATATGCCCAGTAAATCCAGTGTTACCAGTGCATCCAGTATACCCATGTTCAATAATCCAGTTTGATACTGGTCCAGTATCCCCAGTAAAACAACCAGTATTCCCAGTATATCCGTTTAATAATCCAGTTTGATACCGGCCCAGTATTTCCAGTAAAACTACCCAGTTTGCCCGTCCAATAATCCGGTTTGATACTGGCCCAGTATGCCGAGTATGGAATTTTTTTCAATGGGGATACATTCAAGAAGAAAGGGCATTCATTTATTCCCCTGTCAGGGTAGCTCAAAATTATTTTTTTAATTTATATTTTACTGCATCCGTCGATATCCACACTTTTAAAACTAATTTTCGTAATCCGACAAAATTGTTGCCGGCAAAAGGTCAATGCTTTCAACATTATTAATTCAACATGGCTAGGGTAGCGAAAGGTTTTGATCCTAGTTCTATTCCAGAAGGCTAGCTGTATTTTATATCAAGCGTATTTATAGGCAAGGTTTCGCAGCGAATCATAGACATGTGTTTAATGTACAAAGGTCGTGGCGTGTGGCATCACTGTCTCATGACATAACAATATCACTGACGTCATAATGCTTTGTGACGTTGTTACGTCCCATGCCGTCGTGACGTCACCTAACGTAACGTCACAGTATCACGTGACGTGATGTCATAATAGCGAGTTAGTTTTACGGGCACTGTCACCGTTCGAGTTCTATCCCAGATTGCATCGCACCTCGCGGAGTGTCGCACGAAGAACTTTTCTCAAACGAACTTGCCAAATGCACCCAGTGCTGAGTGATGCTGTCGTCATCTATGTTGTAGAAAGAGTAGTGACCTCAAACCAAAACTCGCATTTCTCTTCGACATGATAGGTGGGAATGTGAGAGTGCAGTCGCTACCAACGTGTGTCTATAAATGTTGGACGCCGCAACTTGTAGCTTTTATTTGAGATTACTTCAAGCAACTCGACTGCCGTAGAGAAATTTACAGACGGCGTAAAGTTCAGCAACCAGCTGACTACAACGCAGCTGGTTGCAATCTTTCATTTCTTATAACCATTTACACTGCAGAAATTACGAATGATAGTGTGCATGCAGAAACTTGGTCTGTTTGAGCATGATATTATGCGTGAACCACTGAAAGGGTATGGCTTAAAAGTATTCTATTGGAATATCCAGCGAAACGTTTAGTCAGACTTACGATTTCGATCGTGGTTACAGGTAAATAAGATGTTAGCCTTTTTTCAAAGAAAATACGACGGAACAAGATAGCTGATGTAGGTAAATGTTGAACATGAAGATGTTGCCCAAGCCTCTGGTAAAGTCACTATGTTTAGCTTTCTCGCATACTAATTGGGCAGTCGGAGGTTCCTGCAGGGGGAGTTCTGTCGACAAATGTTCAATGTTTCACCCGCACACGGATGGTGATAACCATCTCGGGGGCCGCTAATACGTTTACTCTGAGCATTGCTTAGGACAATGGTTTATTTCAGCGTCAGTACGGAAACAAAGTGACTAAAAATTTACAAATAAGCCACCGATTGTAAATTGCTTCCTTCTCGAAAAAGTAGACGCTCATAATTCAAGGTCGCGTTTGAAACAATTGCACGCGGAACGAGATTTCAATCAGAAAATCTGCTTTTTTTTCGTTCAGTTTTGCTGTGCGAACGACACATCGCAGCAGACGAACCCTCGTCGTCTACTCCCGCTGCTCGCCGGAGCGAGGCAAAGCGAGATTGCATTTTGGCGCACGGCCGATTTTCTCGGTGCAGCGAGTGCATGCACGTGTGGGTGCCGGCACTGAAACGACCTCGGATTGTGCAACCACTCCTGGACTCACAGACGAAACGAACCCGCTCTACGCTGCGAGTGGGCACGCGTGGGCACGAGTGCCGTGAAACGAGCTCGCTATTAGCGTCATCCGTGTAACATCCTGATAATACGTGACACCCCGCGAGCAAGTAACATCCCAGTATCACGTGCCGTCATAAGGTCCACTCTCGTCATGATTTCGCGTGACTTAAAGTAGATAAACTTTTCTCACTAAAGTTAGCGAGAAAAATTCGCGCTAAGTTGAGTGAGAGAATTGTACCTGTTCAATTTAGCTTGGAAATGACACGTATATTGGCCCGCCACAACCCTAAAATTGGCGGAAAGATTTGTTTTTACCCTCCACTTACCGGGGCAGAATTAAGTTTATCTGCTAAATTTAGCGTGCCAATGTATGCGCCATATATGGAGCGAAAATAGGAAATTTTTGCCGGTCGTCTCTGCCATTGAGCAACGGACTCGGCAGGCGAGATTAGCGGGGCGCATGCGCAGTAGGTAAGCGGAGCGGAAAAACGGATCTCCGAAAACACCCAAATTCTTCGGGAAAGCTGAGATAAAAATATTAATTCGCTAAACCGAAGAATAAATGCGCGCAGCAGAGTGTTCGGCGTCGCAACTTTCCCGTTTTTTTTTCTTTTTTCTGACACAGCAAGGAATTTGCATTTCGTTTCACCTATTTTTACTAGGGATATTCTCCTCGTTTAGATTAACATGCGTTGCGTCTGTAAAATTATCTGCAACTCATTCTTATATCGGGAGACCGAATCGAAAAAACGCAATATAATAGGCCCGTCTCAGTTTTTTTCACAAATAAAGTAGATTTTGTCATATGCCAATTACACTTTTTTGTAAGTAACTGTATGAAGATTAACACATAATAAATTGATTTTGAATTCTGATACCTTTATGCTGTTATATTTTACAACGCTTGTATGTTTTTGCATGTTTCATGCCCCAACAAAAAATGTAAATGTATTTGTGAAAAAAGAAATATATTAACATTGGTGAATCAACAACTACCAAATAAACATTAACATTATACAAATGTTTGTAAGAACACAAAAAACAAGAATGAGAACTGGCAAACATATTAAACATATAAATTACTAAACGATTCATCATATAATATATAAATAAAAACACCAACTAGTTCGCAAGCTAGCTAGCTATCTAACTAACAAAATAGTTTACTATAAATGTTTTGCTGTTACGGCCTACATATTCTTTTCGTGTAGTTTTGTTTACGGAATTATACCTATTAAGAATTGTTTGCATTGTATTGTCAGATAACTGCACAAAGAAAATCTATCAAATGGAGGGCGTGTTATACATCATGTGGAGAAATGAGATTTGAGAAGTTTATGTGGACAAAATAAATTCATGTAACCCACATATCGAAAGCATTGTTAGCAAAACTTGGTACAAAATTGTGCGTTTCGTAAAACCTGCTGTAGTTTCATGTAAACTTCAAACCAGCAAATATATTCATAAAATCTTATAACCGTTGGAATTTGTTTTTCTTCAGCACTCAGCCGATAGCAAGATCTAGTCAGCAAGCTACTTAATATACAAAAAACTGGAATGACCAGTTTAATGTATTGGATGAAGATGATACTATACAGTGAACAAAATAGCAGTTTCTATTCTGCCTGGAATACAAGCGGTCGCTCAGTCACAAACTTGTGTCGCCTGTTTATTTGGATAAACCGCTTAGTGTGACTCTGTCTGTTTCATAAATCTTATACATCCACCAATGCCTCTGCTTGCTTAGCGCCAACAGGCTATTTTTTGAATGTGTGGTCGCGTGCTGTATATTATCTAGATCACGGTTACCCGATTACTTCATGTTATTATGTGATTAAATATGATCAGTCACACGACCAGAAGGCTAGTGCGCGTGCGTACCGATGTAAGTGTTTTTTATGGCATTAAACAACTGGCAGCTCTCACCATGTCAGTGGACGCAAACGTTCTGATGGCACACGTCAAAAGGCGCTCGATCTGGAATAGATTGTATCGTGTAAATAATAGTTCTTCAATATTCGCAAGTATAGCACAGATGCCGTGCAATACCGCAAGTATCGCCTCATCAAAAATTAATATGTTTCGCATTAAAGTTGAAGTTCACACAAAGGCCATACAAATAGAAAAATATGCAAATATTAGAGAAGACATGAAATAAATTTTGAGCTTTGATAATTATTTTAGAATGAAATTTTACTAAGCATACATTGTTCAGATGAGCATAAAACGAAGGAGTGTAAAAAGTCATAAACCAGCTTTTTGGTACGAACATTTTAAAATTTGGTCGATTATTTTTATCTCATTTCCTTCGAAGCCTCTCCGTATTCTTAGTACGCTACATCCGCGGCAGGGTTGGGCAGTATCGCGATACAAATGTATCGCGATAGTAAATACATTTCGTATCTGTATTACTGTATCGCGATACATTTTGTTCACCAGTATCTGTATTCCTGTATCGAAATACATTTTGAATGCTCCGTTGTATCGCGATACAATCAGGGTGAAATGTATTTCGTTACATTTCTTAAAAAAACTCCTCCCCCCCCCCCACCACGAGCAAAAATACAAATCCAAACGCTTTTTTTGACTCCTAAGGGCACTAGGACCAAGGAGATGCTGGGGCATTGTTACCATGCTGATCAAAGGTTCCTTCCGATTCTCCAAACTATTTTTCTATGCGTCGTCTTCACTCTTCTGAGACGTTTTGCGTAGTCGGTGACTCGAACCAGGTGGCGTGCCAGGAGTGGAGTCAGAGCATCTTTTGCCGCGGGTCCTTAGGTAGGGATTTCTTGAGTACTTGTTTGCTGGCATCCAAAGCCCGCTGCTAACCCTCTCCTTGCCTTAACGTACACAGTACACCCAGCCGGCAAAGCTGAGTGACAGTCTGTTGCTGCACGAGCCTGGCGGTGGTTGGCTTGAAGTAGTATAGGATGACTCACGCAGTCAAGTTCAACACATACTCGAATGTGTCTGAGGCTGAGCCCGTAATATTGCACGGCTCAAAAGTATGTCATCAGCCGACAGGAAAGTGACCCGCTGCTCTGGTGATCTGAAACCCAGGAAGGTCAGACGTGGCATCGCTGTGCTGACCCAGACTTCGTACATCTGCGACTCGTTTCGAGGGCGCTGTTTCTCGGGGAGCTCGCGCCTGTGCCAGCACTATCAGGTCGCAATCCACAAGGTCTCTACTTGGAGTATGCAAGACGATACCTGAGAACTGCCGTCCAAGCGTCGGTGGCGGAGGGTCGGCAGGAAGGACCTTCACAACAGGGATGCCACAGTATCGTTTTTTCAACCGTAGCAGAAGATAAGACATGTGTTCCTGGGTGCTTCAGGTGGTCCACTATTCTTGAAAATTCCAAATGACACTGCCTGCACGATCATCAACGATCATCAATGAGGTAACCTACAACGAAAGTACGTATTGTCCTTTCATATAGCAGCGTGGTGAAATTTCATGTTCAAGGAACACAGATACAGACAAAGAATACCAGTTCGTTCCACCGTGACGTCATGTGATAAATGTTGACAGGGGCGTCGTTATTGGACAGAGGCGTGGTAACGTTATGATGGGATATACGATGATATAAAATTTATTTAGAGGTCGATGTCTTTTCGCATCCCTCGTACAGACAGACAGGATGTGAGGAAAAGGACCGCGGTCAGTCCTTGACGGAACGTTTTTCTGAGCCCATTGAAGACTGCTCGTCGTCCGAAATCACCACCCTCAAAGCAAAGTGCTAAACCTAAGGGAAAGTAATTTCAGGAAAGTAATTTAATGCAAAAACTTCCACTTAAAACTTCAAGCTTCATCTCATTCGGTGTCTCAAAAAACTTTGAAAAATGAGTTGCAGTATCAGTATTTCTGTATTTGTATTTCGGTCCTCCTTAAAATGTATTCCTGTATTTGTATTTCCATATACTTTTTGCCTCTTTTGAAACGTATTTCCGATACGTATCGCAATACACTTTTACAGATATATTTCAGTATCAGCATTTTAGCCACTATTTTAATGTATCGCAGTATTTGCATTTCCAAATACATTTAAAGTATTTCTGCCCAACCCTGATCCGCGGTACCCGAAGCATGTCAGCCGACCCCACCTCACTCACTGGACACAAGAACTGCATCACTCGGACGTCTGCGTTCTTCAACAATCTGTCAGTCGATTGATCCCAGGCAGCACACACTATTGGGCAAATATTCAATTTCATGTGGCAAATAATAGCCCAACAATAGCCTAACTGATACGATGGTTACCATTAATTAAAATTGTATTGGCCATTAACAAACTATCAGAGACAACGGTTTTCCAATATTGGTTATACGTTGGCATTGGCTGGTCAATATTTGACTCGTAAAAGCCACTGGCTTTCGAATATTGGATATATGCCGGCATAAGCTGTCCAATACTGGACTGTCAAAGCCAGTGACTTTGCAATATTAGATATAAACCGGCATACGCTATCCACATATTAACTGTCAAAGCCAATGGCTTTAGAATATTGGACTTTTGGAGCCACTGGCTCTGATATTGGCTATACGCCGGCATAAGCTGTCCAATATTGGACTGTCAAAGCCAATAGCTTTTGAACATTGGCTATACGCCGGCATTAGCTGTCAGATATAAAACTGTCAAATTCAATAGTTTTCCAATATTATATATACACCGGCATAAGCTATCCCGTATTGAACTGTTGGCGCCAATGGATTTCCGAAAATGCATATACGCCAGCATAACATGTAGAATATTGGACTGTCAGAGCCAAAGGCTCTCCGACATTGGATGTATACGCTAGTCTTAGCTGGTTAATATTGAACTGTCAAAGACAAGATTTTTTTAATATTGGTGATATGCTGGCATAGCCAATGGCTCAATGGCTCACTAATAGTAAACATTTGCAGGAATAAGCTGCCCAATATTTGACTGTAGGAGCCAATCCCATACGAAAATGGTCTATAAACGTCTTTAAGAAATTCTATGGAAAGCCATCACTGTTTATGTCCCTCTATGGTCAACCATAAGAAACCATATACCACGCTATAACTACCTACAAAATAATCTGTCTTCAAAGCTATAGAATCTCGACCATTAAGATTTATATAGCTGGCTGTAGAATAATATGTGCCTATAAAGCTATGAACTCGCGACCATTGAATTTACTTTAGCAAGCTTTAGAAAAATAGATGCACTTAATGCTATAGATCTAGATCCGCAAATATTCATTGTGCTTTAGCCGGCTACAGAGTGGTGTACGTCCATAAATGTATAGACATCGCGACCATTGAAGTTTTTTTAGCCGACTGAATAGTGCTTTGTGCAACCGAAACTATTTGCTTTCCGACCTTTCAATTTACTTTAGCCGGGTACAGAAAGATGTATGTCTCTCGAGCTATAGACTCGCGATTATCCCATTGATTTTAGCGCTGCTCAAAGGTGTTTCATGTCGGCTAGGCTAAAGACCCTCGACATTCTTCTTTGCACTGGAGAGGCAGGAAAGCGGAAGAGAGTCATTCATGTACTCGCTCGGGAGGAGCATTTTATTTAGCCAGCTTAATGGGACGTACGGCACCGTTGCTTGATAACCACGATCACGAAAGCGTCCTCAGCTACCGATAGGACTATTGCAGTTTTCGCAGACTGGTCTCCCTTCGGTTTTGACCCCTTACCTCGGCGTTGACGCCATCTCAATCCTCTGTTTTTTTTAGGTTTAAATATTTCTATTTCTTACAGTCTATTTTGTAAGTATATGTATTCAGTAGCGTTATTGTCTGCTAAGTTGTACGTGTCATTTCCATGTTTGTATTTCTTTCTGAGGGCTGTGTGTTTTTATATCTAATTCTGCTTATATTTTGTCGTTCTCGATTCAGGTGTCAGCGAACGTAAAGCCGCTGCTTACGCCGCCACCGAAATGAGGTCAGCTCTTGTTACGACAGTCTTATCGCGCTATAATGTCCTGAAATGGACTTAAATAAAGACTCGAGAGTGCCAGTTTCCTCAAACTGCCAGTGCACACAGTAATCAGTGTAGGCATGAGCTTCGACGTAGCAATCGCGACATCGCAGAGCCGACACCGCCTCCATCTGGCCGGCCGCGCTCGCGCTGCTGAAATGCGAGCGTTGGACTCTCGGGCACCGTTAGCTTACTGAGGATACGAGACGCTATTTTGTCGTCGCGAATTCCTTGCCCTTCGAACAGTTGCGAATCTATTGCGCCAGGCGCACCCTTCGCAGCATGTTTCAAAAACCGTTCGCGCAGCATCGTACCCTTCCATCTGCGAGCGTCGGCGATTCAGTCTGTGTTGAATGTCGGAGAACGTGCTGTCCGCGCTGTCTTTTATGTGTATCTCTTTTGTAAAAAAATTAAGTTTCAAAACGTGAAGCATTTTCTAACTTCAGTGTACACAATATTAAATTTATTGGTAAAAAATATACGTGCATATTTTTAGATATTTATTTATCTGTGTACATCGTGCGTAAAAAATCGCGCTGAGTTCTTCATTTCAAAATATGATGTGGGTTATCCGGCGTAAGACATGGTATATACAAACTTGCCGTGTTTTGGGTCACGTTTGCGCTGGACAGCTTTTTGGAACTCCAAAAACTGGCCTTCATGCAACTGTGCTCTTCACTCGGTATTAACAGCACCCAGGTAGCACGCCAGAGGAATGCCCAACTTGGGCAAAGGTCTGGCAAACATAAGGGCCCAACTTTGGCGCAGTTAGGTTTTTGCACCATGGCAATCATCAGTGCCAAAGTACGGTGCCTAACTATAGCCTTAGTTGGGCGATCCTAGGGCATGCCAAAGTTTGGCTCTTCTCTGGTACGCCAGAGGAGTGCCAAAGGTGGTGCCATAGTTGAGCCATAACTGCCAGAGCAACGCCGAATTTGGGTATTTCAGACATGCCAAAGTTTGGCGTTGCTCTGGTCTGCCAGAGGAGCGCCAAAGTTGGTGCCATACTTCAGCCATAACTGCCATAGTAAATCCTAATCTGGGAATTCGGGGCATGCCAAGGTTTGGCGTTTCTCTGGTCCGCCAGAGGAGCGCCAAAGTTGGTGCCATACTTGAGCCAAAACTGCCAAAGCAACGCCGAATTTCGGTATTTCGGACATGCCAAGTTTGGCTTTTCTCTGGTCCGCCACAGTACTGCCAAAGTAAGTGCCAGACTTTAACCCTAACTGCCAAAGCAACGCCTAATTCGGGTATTTTGGCTACGCCGAGTTTTGCTTTTCTCTGGTCCGCCACAGTTGTGCCAAAGTAAGTGCCAGACTTGAGCCATAACTGCCGCAGTAAATCTTAATTTGGCGATTCGGGGCATGCCGAAGTTTGGCTCTTCTTTGGCTACCCACTGAAGTGCCAAATAAGTGCCAAAGAAAGCCGAGAGGCCTGCCCAAGTTTGGAATATCCCTGGTGTGTCACAGAAGTGCTCTTTCACGCGCCCAAGACGAGAATTAAATTAAATAAGCGTTGGAAACACGATGGTCAGATGTCATCACCTCCGTTCCAAGCAGCACGGCAATACTTTGCAGTATCGTGCCAGTACCGGCCGAAAGCCGGTTCCAATATCGCTCAAAGATCCAGATTGGCACCACCGTTTGATATCCGGCAGGTACTGCCGTTCAGCCGTTTTGCCCCGGCCTAGCGTTCGCGCAATATTGTGCGAATACTCTACGATGCGTCTGCTCCGTATTGGCCGAACGTCGTGCAAATATGTGTACGTTGCATATCATTTGTTGCGTATCAAATCACATATACGGACAAACAAATTTTTTTCGATCGCTCCCAGAAGTTTATTAAACCACTATCATTACACACAGTGTATTCTCGACATATTTTCAAAGGTCACACTTCTCTGTAAAACGAAAAGCAAATTATAAAATAAAATTAACACTGTCCTCATGACAAGCAAAATTCATCACACAAAAACCGCGGAGATTGAGAGGAAAGCAGGGCTACTATCAGAAGCATGCTTGCAGTGTACTTACTAATAAAAGAGCGATATCATGTAATCCTTGATAGATGCATAATCCAACTCAGGCACCACACAAACACACTCGAGAAAGAAGGCTGCGCACATTCAACTGACGTCTCGTCGTCGGCGAAGAGCAGTTTTTGTCGAAGCGTGTCCAACAAACACATCACAAAAATTCCACGAACTCCAGTGAAAAAAATGGCTGTTACCAAAATATTGGCATGGACGTATTCCGGCCGTTTACGACGACAAAACACGGCCGCGTCTGCAACGCACGAAAGCAACAGAACACTGAAGAGCGCATTTCGAAAACCGGACCTACGTGGCCCGCCCATTTCTATAACTAGGCAAACGGCGGAAACAACAGCCCAGAGATCCCATCAGCGTGACAGAGAGAGTCACGTGAAAAAAATTTTGTCCAAACATTTTAGTCCTACGCTTCCTACGCAGAGAGGTCACGCTTTTCGCTCCACCTTTTTGATTTGCTTAAAGCGGCTGTCTCGCTCGCTGACATCCGCACGAAGATACAAAAGCAGGTGGGGAGGATTTGCAAAAGGCGAGGTCGAAGGGGCAACAACAACGCAGCTAAGCTGCCTCGGCATTTTCGACGCTTTAGAGTAAAAAAAAACAAAAAACAAAGACAACTTATAAAAAAAAACCTGCTGTACAGCCAAAGCTACAGGGGAGAGAGTGTATCCCGACCTGTTCTACAGTAGGAAAATAAGGGACGGGGAGTCCCAGCCCTTCTTTGGAAAGAAATGGAACGGAATGAAAGGAAAGGTTGCTTCTGCCGGTGACCTTGTCGCCTTGCCATAGTCTGTCAGCGTTCGGCTTCCATTGTGGGCCTCAGAAAGATAATCTTCTTTCTTGAGAGCGAAATGGAAGGGGTGCTTATGTTTTGCGGGCTTGTCGCCACCCGATAGGCTTCAATTATTTCTCTCCCGACTCGCTCACAGTGACCTCCCGTGGCTGTCGTGCCGGCGAAATTAGGAGCGCAGCCGGGATATTTCCTCCCGTGAATGACGATCGGGTGCTGAGAATCCGAAGCAGCTCTTTCGGCGTCCATTTGATGTTCTCGGAGCCGGTCGTTGAGGCATCGCCCCGTTTGACCGATGTACTTACATGGCCCCGTAGGACAGGGGGATCGCGTACACTTCCTCCGCTTCCTCTCCTTCCCCCAAGATTTCCCTTTCCCGAACTCCCACGGAGCGGGCGGGCATTGAGCTTGAAGCCGAAAATAAATGTTGTTGAAGTTGAAAGATTGCCCTGTCTGTATCGCCCCTTATGTGTCTCCACTTTCTAAATGTTCAAAAAGCACCAACACGCTAAAATAGAACAAGTTCCGGGATTTCATTTTAATTCCCCAAGTGTGATGCGGGAGCGGCGCCACGGAGCCCCGGTCGTTTCCGCTCTTTGTTATCGCTAGGATTTGACGGTGCCCACTCACAATGCAAGACACGCACAGAGCCACGCTCGCTTTTGCAATGCGCCGCCTAATAATGATATCTGTTGAGGAGACGTACGCACATCGGTCTCGTGCAGCGCTAGCTCGATGGCAGCACTTTCTGTAAAGGCGCATTCACACCGAGGATGCAAGCAGTCGCGCGATGCGACTAAATCGCATCGCAAAAAAAAAATAAATTAGATGATCACTCTGGCGTGCGCGATGAGCGAGTCCAACACCTTCGTTGGCGAGTCGCTTCTCAAGAACTCTCGCTCCGAACGCCGTTGATTGGCTCAGCCTCTCCGCTAATAGATCGCATCGCAAAAAGTCGGGTCAGCAAGCGACTGCTCAAATCGCGTCGCTTTTTGCCCGCGCTGGTCGCTTTTGCGATGAAAGTTATCGCGCGACTAGATCGGATCGTTGGTGTGAACGCGCCATAATGTCGAACCAGTCTCACGGCGCGTCCCAATATTGGCGTGTGTACCTACGCGCGAGTACAACATCCGGCACAATTTGCGTTTGCAAAGCCTGGTCCAGCCGCGTCAAAACGTTCAGCCAACCTTTGGACTGGAGAAATCAAGAGACACCAAAAATAAGATAAAGTGGCCAGCCGAATGAAACTTGATTTCTGTTTAATTAAGATGAAGACCACCCGCGTACATCAAATACCTCATCAGCCGAACTCCAAGGCAGTAAGCCTAGTTCTGGCACTTGTTTGGCAACTTTGGCCCGTAGCTGCCAGATCACAGCCGAACTATCGTGAAGCGAAGCCTAACTTTGGCACTTGTTTGGCGACTTTGGCCCGTAGCTGCCAGAGGACAGCCGAACTATCGGGAAGCGAAGCCCTAACTTTGGCACTTGTTTGGCGACTTGGGCCCAAAGACGCCAGATGTCAACCGAACTACATAGTAGTAAGCCTAACTCTGGCACATCTGTGGCGGTTTTGGCCCGAAGGTGCCGGATGACAGCCGAACTATCAAAAAGTGAAGCCTAACTTTGGCATTTGTTTGGCAATTTTGGCCCAAAAATGCCAAATATCTGCCGAACTACTGGGCAGTAAGCCTAACTCTGGCATTTGTTAGGCGATTTAGGCCCAAATATGCCAGATTAAAGCCGAACTACCAGGCAGTGAAGCCTAAGTTTGGCACTTGTTTGGCGAATTAGGGCCAAAATGCCCAGACTGTTGCCAAGGGAGGTCAGGTTTGGCTCTACTTTGGCTTCTTCGGCCTTTTCAATGCCCTAAACTGCCAGACAAAAGCCAAGTTTTGGCCCATAACTCGGTGCTACCTGGGCAGGGTTGACGCTATGCGCGTTTCAGGCCAATCGTGTCTTTGATTAGGGTCACGTAACTAGAGTCTCGAAGCTGGTGATAAGGCAGAAAGAGGCACCTGTCCGAGGCCCAAGGCCACACATATCATCCACTGCACCATCAACCTTGGGTACAAGTGACAAAACCTCTCGTTGTGTTCATTGCTGGGATGCCTCGGAAGATTAGTTCTTGTGAACGCACCCCGGTTCTGGCCTTGAAAGACGTGCTTCCTTTCTACTCCTATCTTTTTCCATCTCTTCTGAAGCTGAAGGCATGGTAGGAGGTGCGCACTTGCCGGAGCAATCAACCGGAGATTTCATATCGTTTGACTCCGCTCTCTGTACGTGGGTAATGACTGACGCGTGATCGCGTGCTTTGACGGATGGCGCTTCTGGGTCCCCTGTCAATATCGCCCGATCCGGCCGAATTCCACTCGCCCCAAGGAAGCCACACAGGGAGCGGTATCATCGAGAAATGCTTTACCGATAGTCAAGGTGTGAATCGGATGTTGCGGAGGGCCAAGGCTACCTTGTGGTCCAGGTCTTCCGTTGGGGTGGCTGCCCCGGTACCGGTTCTTAATGTTTGTCTCTGCCCTTGGCACTATCTGTATGTCATCGCGACTGCCACGAACCTCGCCCTTTCTTCCACTTCGCCGCTCACGGCGCCGTCCCTCCGCGTGCCGTGCGGCTCATTGTCCCCCACACTCCCCTCCACTCAAGCCTCCAACTCTGGGAGGGTCCGGAGTATCCCGAGTCACTTGACCGTTTGGCAAGCACTCCTCCAGTTGGCCCATCTCCGCGCCACTGGTGGTGGTAGACGCGGATGGTGTCGCAGTCTTCGGACGGAGGGCCGGCAGCGGTGGGGCCGGTGCATGTTCGGGGAAGAGGCCGAGTGCCGGGTCTTCGACGACGGCTCCATTGGCGAAAGAATCTGGCACGTCGGTAGCATCCGGATTCCCTGGATTGTTGGCCAAGTACTCCTCCAGCTTGTTCATCTCACCGGCGCTGGTGGTGGTGGACGCGGATGGCGCCGCAGTTGTCGAACGAGGGGCCGGCACCGGTGGGACCGGTGTGTGTTCAGCGTAGAAACCGGGCGCCGGGTCTCCGGCGACGGCTCCGTCGACGAGCAGTTGGTCGGGGGCAGGACCCTGGCTTCCCGCAGCTTGGCTGAAGCCGAGAACCGCCGTAGCTAGGAGGTCTGGCCGATCCCGGCGAAGCAGTTGTACTGCCGACTGCGACGCCGGCGGGCGGCCCATGTTTTCCAGGAGGTCAGTGTGTCGGCGGCTGGCCTCGTGCGTATCCTGGTGGACCACCGGAGCCTGGCACAGCCAGCAGGTGTCTGAATGGCCATCGGGTAGTGAAAAACGGGGCAGCGTATGCCCCCGGAAGGGGTGCGGGACTTCGGTATCCGATTGAGAATGGTTCGGTCGGGGCTGATTCCGCCAGCGCACCCTCGACACGAAGTGGGCGGCTTCTTGGCCCTCTTGGGCCGTCCAGGCTGCTACCGTGTGTGGAGGGGGCTTGCGTCGAACAGGTCTCCAGGTACAAGCAGGTCCACCTCCGCTCCGTGGGGTGCAGTTTCATGTGCTCGCCTGGTCCCTGGGACTGCCCCGGTACTCCGCGTCTCCGCCGCCCAGCCTCCGCTGACGTGGTCAAGGTCGGGATTGCTCACCCCGCCTCTGTTAACCAAATTGACCACCCTGACGGTTGATCCACCTTGCTCCTTGCCCAACCGGTTTGACCACCATGTTGGTTGGTCTGGCCGTTTCCTCGCCAACGGGGCTGACCACCCTGTCGGCTGGTCTGGCCTGTCTCCGGCCGAACGGGTTGGCCCCTTGTGCGTTCGGCTGACTGGTCCGGGAAAGCGCATTTAGAGCGCGCGACACTAGAGCGCCGACGTTAGAGCGCGCGACACGAGTGGCGCTGTGAAAGTAGCGCGCTTGACACTAGATCGCACGACACGAGAGCGCATGACGAGTTGAGCGCGCGACACGAGAGAGCACGTCCAGTTGAGCACGCGACACGAGGGCCCACCCTATTTGAGCAAAGACCGAAAGATGTGTGCCGTACCCGCGGCCCCACAGATAGTACAAAATTGTCCGACTCATCGGATGGGAGCATTGGTGATTTCTGACTCAATGAATATGCCTTTATTAAAAAAAACGGGAACGACTCTTTCTAATCAATTGTTTACTGACATCGAAGAAAAAAGGGGTCAGGGAGTGGACTGGGGCATATAGGTACAGGGAAAGTGTGCAGTTCAGTGGGGCAGCGAGTCTAAGATTTCTTCACAGTACTGCGGTGCGCATTCCGGATATACTATAATAGTTTACTTGTTGCTATATTCGGTCTATTTTTGACAGGCATTGGGGCTCCGATCTATTTGGTGGCTATTTAGACATCCCTTGCATACGTTTAAATGCTATTCTGACGTCTATCTCCGTAATGAAGAAATATCACCGCTAAAAAGTATCAGTAAAAAAATTCATCGAAAAAAGCTCTGCGCAATATTATCAGATGCAGACCTTTCCAGCCTTTTACGGATACAAGAAAACCTCCCCTGCAAATCTGTGATATACAAAATCAAAGTACTACTGAAGCCTTAATTAGTTCTTTGATTTAGAAAATGTCAAAAAAGTTAAAAAAATTTGAGAAAGAAACATTACAGCTGACCTAGGTTAGGTCAGCTGCAATGTATTTTTTTGCAAAAATGCACGCTACAGATATTCTTTTTTTTAGGTTTTCGTAACACTTTTTGGTTTGTCACACGCAAACATTTTGTCGACTCATTTCAAAATGTCGTTCCTGAATTCCGTGGCAGAAATCCCTTCCAAATATACATGAAACACGTGATGCTCAAAGCAAGTGGTTGGTCCGGTCGGGCCACTCGCGCTTAACTGGTTGTGCGCTCTCGTGACGGGCGCTCTAAGGACAGGCGAGCTAATGTCGCTGCGCCCTCGATTGGCGCGCACTAACGTCGCAGCGCTCTTGAGTCGCGCGCACTAACGTCACCACGCTGTCGAGTCGCGCGCTCTAACGTCGAGGCGGAATAGTGTAGCCTGCTATAACGTAGCGGCGCTCTAGTGTCGCGCGCGCTAACGGCGTGGCGCTCTACTGTCGACGCTCTTGTGTCGTGCGCGCTAGTGTTGTACATCCGAATGGTCCACTGACGGAAGGGTTTACCACACTCGGAGTTGGTCCGGCTGGCTCCGCCGTTATCCCTTGAGGTAGAAGGTCGCCCTCTTGGATGGCACCGCCTATTCTGGTCCCTCCGAGGTGGCATTTCTGGACAGAACCAGCTCTGTTTAACATCTTGCAACGGTTGCATCAAGTTCTAGGCCGCAGATTATAGCGCCGCGCAGAGCCCCTACCAGATCACTCACCGACGGGTTTGAGCACTGTTCGGCTACCGCGCTTAGACCACGTTGCTAGACGCGCGCGAGAGTCACGGGGAACAGAGGATACCTCGATTTGTTCTCGTTCATCGTCATCCCGATCACGAAGATGGTACTTCTTCAGGTCTGTGATGTGGACCGGGCCAGACTCCTTGCTCGTATTTGGCCGAGTGAGCCAGTAGTTAAGACGGGACAGTCGTGCTTTACCACGTAGGGCCCTTGCCTACTTCCAAACAATTGAGGCTGCGAATTCGCTTGCTGCATTCCTTAAAAGGTGGGTTCTCCTGAGGACCAAGTCGAACTTTTTACTCCAGGTGACGGTGACTCTTATCGTACTGGGCCACCTGTTCGATCCTTGTGGTATCGAGGTTCTCTCTGGAGCCGTGCAACGCGTTCGAAAGGCGAACGTTCAACTCCGCCGCGTATTTAGAGAGTGGAGCGCTCTGCCGAACCTTGGTTATTTCGCAACCCGTTCTCCAGAGGAGACGATAGCTCCTTACCCAAGTTTAGAAGCGCAGGCGTTAACACAGTCGATCTGCTTACGGTCGTCCGGATTGCAAAACCCATCTCGACAATGTGTTCGTCCCAGTTCCTGTGTCTCTCCGTTAGATTGATCAGCATGCTCTTCAAGTTTCGGTTCACTCTCTCAATGATATTAGCCTAAGGATGGTATGGTGTTGTCCTTTTGTGATTTATGTTTAGCGCCAAGCAGGAGCCAGTGAGCACTATGCTCGTAAAATAGCTAGCATTATCTGTGATGAGACACGTGGGTGTGCTGAAGCACATGAATGTTTCTAACAACTTCTCCTAGATGTGCTCCAAAACCAGCTTCCTCAGCGGGTGTAACTCCACCTTTTTTGAGAAATTATTGGTTATTAGTAGTAAATACGGGTTCCCACGGGGACTTTTTGGTAGTAGGCCGATGATGCCGCAAGCAACCATCTCCCACGGGTAGTGACTCACTACAGGCTGGATCAAACTTGGGGCTTTCTCCTCACAGCTTCGCTTTCTGGCAGGCTGGGCAGCTATGGGCGTATAGGAGTGTGTCCTTCCTCATGCCCGGCCAGGTCGCGACGCAAAATATTTTTGAAAAGTCTTGCTGCCGCTGCCATGGCCAGCCAGTGCCGACTCATGGAAGTATCCGATAAACCGCGTTCATAGCCTCCTAGAAATCAGTACCCTGAACGGAGAGTTGTTCTCCTCCTCGTCGTCGATTGTTGGGGTGTATCGGAGAAATAAGCCGTCTTGGCCCAGCCGCTATGAATCAATGTGTTCGTTCACTTGACCGCCAGCGTTCCCGGTGTGGCTTGTCATTTCCCCAATTTTCCCCAACACCCGCTAACAAAAACCATCTGCCTTTTGGGCCTCGACAAGCTCTCCCTTGCTCACCACTTGACCACAAGCCACGATCCTTTGTTCCGCCGTGCGGCTTCCTAGCACTGTGAGGGAGCTCCAGTTGCATCGATCCCTTCCCGCTGTCTCGCTTATGAGCGGCCGCGCGAGAAGCTCGTCTCTCAAAATCCACTTTGTGGTTCTCCTCCTTCCAACCACTATCATGGTGCGCCCGAGAAAGTGCGTCTGCAACCTTGTTGCTGGAGCCCTTTCGGTACTCGACAGTATAGAAGTATCACTGCAAAGTGAGTACTCACCGAGCTAACCATCTGCCTGCTCTTTCAACCTTTGAATTCAGGTTAGAGTGGCGTGGTCTGTCTGAATAACAAAAGAGGGTTCCTTCTAAATACAGGTACATTTTTTTAGAGCAAACACGACGGCCAGCCTCTTCTGTTCTGTCACGCTGTAACTTTGTTCCGGGTGTGCGGGTTCGGCTGCCGAATGCCTCCGGGGCAGCTGTCCGTCATGCTCTTGCAACAACACCGCACTGACGCCGCAGTCTCTCGCGTCTGTCTGTACCAAGGAACGGACGGTTAATGTCTGGCAGGCACAGGCTAGCCGTGGCTGCTATCGCCTTCGTGAGGAAAGAGTAAGCAACCTCTTTGTTCTCGGCCCCTGGCCCATCTCCAGCCTTTGTGGAGCAGCAGGTTCAGTTTCCGTGTGAGTCCAGCGCTCCCTGGAATGAACTGCCGATAAAAACCGACCATTCCAAGGAACCCTTGAATGCCCTTTCGCGTCGCGCGGTGGTGGGTAATCAAGAATGGCCCTTAACTTATCCTCGTTCGGCCTCAAGGTACCATCATCTACGATAAAACCCAAGAGGTTGACTCGTGAGGCCGTGAGCTGTACCTTTTTGGATTCATCGTTAGCCCCGCTTTGCTCATTCTGCTTAAGATGACCTCAAGGTGTAGCAGGTGCTCGTCGAATGACTGAAAATACGATGACATCCTGCATGCATGCCATGACAAAGTTGAACCTTGCGTCCCCCAGTACGATGTCCATAAGCCGTTGGAAACTCGATGGCGAGTTAGGTAATCCGAACGGAAGGCGGATAAACTCAAGCAGACCCCTGTGACGGGTGAACGCCATCTTCTGGACATCGTCTGGTGCTACCTGGATCTGCAAAAAGCCACTGCTAGAATCCGAGGTTGTGAAAACCCGCGCGCTACCCAACGAGTAAATGATGGACTCAATAGCAGAGAAGGAATATGAATCTCTTTGTGTTATCTCATTAAGTCGGCTGTATTCAACGCAGAGGCGAGCGGTTCTAGTGTTTTTTGGCGCTAAGACTACCGAAAAAGCCTAGGGGCCCTCTGACGGCCGCAGGGCCCCTCTGTCTATCATCTCATCAAGAACCTAATAGAAGAAAGCGCGCTTGTGCGCACTCAGTGGTATGGGATTACAACCCCATGGTCTAGCACAGGGGTGGCCAGGCTGACCCGGCCGAACAGCCGCAAACAAAACCACAAAACTCATAAGAGCCGCGGGGGGGGGGGAGGGGAGGCAAACTTGTCTAGAGCAATAAACGAAACTCGAACTGCTTTCAATCTATCCAAGTCAAAAGCAGTCCAACTGTACGTGAGGTAACAGTATCACAAGACTGCCAAACCGCAACCTGTCTTTAGATTTAAAATGCGCTCCAATTCTCTTTTGGAGAAGTGCTCGCGTGGCTGGGAGCGAGGCGGGAGTGGGGAAGCGGGGGGGGGGGTAGGTGTTGGGGATGCGAGCCGCGAACCTACTTGAACACGCGAAGAACCGCATGCTGCTCGCGAGCCGCAGCATGGCTGTCCCTGCAGTCTATCATTTCCTGTGTCAATTCAATGTTGTAAAATGTTCTGTAAGTCCCGGCCTCTCGGTTAACATAGCTGCGAGTCAATGCAAGGCGTCTGCTAACCTACGCCATTGCTCTACCTGCCCGTTCTAAAAAGCGACAATCGCTTCAACGTTTCCTGATACGACTCGCGCAGCTAATGTTTGCTCCTCTCGTGATCCGGTGAGTGAGCGTTTTATGTCCTGAACGAAACTCGGTAGGACAGCAGAGGGGATAAGGGGAGTCAACTGATTATAGTGGTACCCGTTATTCTTCAACTCTATGATAATCCCCTCCCGGCAGATCAAAGTCCTTTCCTACGATCACAGGAATTTGCATGCCTGGAAGATAGAGAAAACGCTGCCTCCTTCTTTAGCCGTAGAGGCTAAGGTGAAGGCATATCGCGCTTTGTGACCAAGCCAATTCTGCTGCTAAACGCAGTGCGGTGGAAACTTTCCGCACGTGAAGTGCTCTTCGGCGACAGTCTTCGTAGACTTTGTTTCCGATTAGGAAAAGGGTCGAACTGGTTGTTAATTAGTGCGTAGTAAATGTTACCACCGATCTCGACGAGCACGTACGGCCCCTCCTCAGATATCAAACCCTGAGTCCGACATGCCGACGGGACAAACACCAACCTGTCGCTGACCGCAACTCCAGCCCCGTTGGTAGACTGATGGGGCCTCGGAAGCGGCCGGCAACCATGAGTCGGGAAGTCCTATTAGTGGCGCCGGCCTCTCCCGTTTCCTGAGACCCATGAGGGTGCTGCCGTCCATGTGCACTGACGCTTGATATGCCCTAGTTGATTGCATTTATAGCACCTGACCTGTCCCCTGCCATTGTGTGCTGAGCGTCCGCCGCTACCATCACGCGATGCAGTGTCGCGCCGAGGGTAATTGTAGTTTCCACGACACTCGTAATGATCCGCGACTCCGTGGTGGTTGGCTGCGTTGCATTCTTCACAGTGATGCACCCTGTAACAGCCCACGTTGGCTCCTCTGCGCCTCTGTTCTAAAGTGAAGAGATCTAAGTCACAGGGCGCAGCAGTTTCGCCACTCCTATGTCCTGTAACGGCCACGTACGGCGTACGTGAGTCGTAGCAAGCTCCCGCGCCTCGTCCTGTCCAGGCGCAACCCGGCTCCAGAGATTCCTCTTTGAATCGTGCCCGGAAACGTGCCGTAGGAAGGAACGGCCTTTGCATTTGTCTGTAACGCGCTGATTCACCCGTCAACGCGACTGGGACGATCTGTATCAGGGCCGTTTCATCCAACGCGCCCAACGCTGCAATGTACGCGTCTAGATCGTGTGCCGAGGCTGCGTCGGAATAGCCTTGAATAGGGCTGCGTCGGCACGCTCTACCGCGGGGGGGGGAGGGGGGGGCACGGGCGTAAACGCGGGATGCACCACGCCTGGTGCGAAACCCATCTGTCTAGTAAACGTCGCGAACATCGCCGTCATTGCGGGCATTAGTTTGCTGAGGTATCCCGTGTTCGCCGCCGGAACTGGGGGCTCTAGCGCTGCCGCAACGCTCGCTTGTCCACTCGTGCCTTCTCCGGCGTCCGATTCAATATCACCACTGACCGGGTTGAGGCCTCGGGATTGGCAGCGTTATTTCAAGACCTCGACATGGAGGCAGAACGTTAAACACGGATGTCCAGCGGATTAACAAACAAATTCAAACGGAAAAGCAAATTAAACCTAAATCTCAGAGATTGGAGCGAACAGAAACAACGGCTGACTGATCGGGCTCCACGTTGGAAGTGGGGGACAATGAGCAGCACTGGCACGTGGAGGGACGGCGCCGTGAGGGAACAAGAGGAAAGGGCGAGGCTCGCGGCGGGAGCAACGACACAGACAGTTCCAAGGCAGAGACGAACAGAAGAGCCGGTACCGGGGAGCCACGAAAACGGAAGACCAGGACCACAAGGCTGCCTTGGCGCTCCGCAGCATCCGACTCACACACTGAGTATCCATAAAGCATTTCTCTATGATAGCGCTCCTTGTGTGGCTTTCTCAGGGCGAATGGAACTCGGCCTGATCGGGCAATATTGAGAGGCGATGCACATAACTGGCGCTTCACGCTGGGCACCAGTTAAGTGGGGCCCCTGTCAATATCGCCCGATCCTGCCGAATGCCATTTGCCCTGAGGAAGCCTACACAGGAGCGGTATCATCGATAAATGCTTTACCGATACTCAATGTGTGAGTCAGATGTTGCGGAGGGCCAAGGCTGCCTTGTGGTCCGGGTCTTTGTTGGCGTGGCTTCCCCGCCACCGGCTTTTCTGTTCGCCTCTGCCCTTGGAACTGTCTGTCTGTCCACGCGCCCGCACATGATCCTCGCCCTTTATTCCTCTTCGCCGCGCACGGCGCCATCCCTCCGCGTGCCGTGCGGCTCATTGTCCCCCACACGCTTTAGGGCGTTGACAGTCTTGGAATGCTCTGGTTGAGGATCTAGTATCGAGTGAGGTACGGCGTGCGGGGATCCTGTGGTAAATGGTATTTCGTTTGAAAAGTCATATTCGTATGTCGGCAAAAAGCGATTTCTTCACAGCAGCCCCACAATTTCTTGTGGTGTTTTTAGCGTGTCGATAGCAATCATAGAATTAGGCAAAGTGTCTATCTGCGTTTTAACAGTGAGAAACATTTCCCTGCAATCCTACAGGCCGTCACCTGCAATAACCTGTCTGTAATCATGTCACAAATGGAGGTAGAATACTGTTTTTTTAATTTTCGCTGCGTTTTGAGAAAACACGTTTCACTGCCACCTTTTCGTGAATACACTTTTCACGGACATACTTTTCGTCGACCTTAACGTTTCATAGACATTCGTTATGCGAATTGCACGCGCTAGGGACATTTCGTCGCCCGTGTATTCCTCAGGCTTGTGCTCACCGATCCAGCCCACCCGTTCATGCCGCTTCTCTGGTGAGTCTGCTGCGGCTCATTACAAATTATAAAAAAAGGTTTTTCTGAATTGTTGATGAAACATTGCGTGCTGATGAAATGATCTGTCAATGAAACGCCGTTTGATGGTCTGATTGTACCACCAACATGTGCCGACTGCCGTAGAATTTTGGGAAATAAATGCTGACGTTTCCCGGGAAACTGGACACTACCCAACAATTACCCGGTTGTTGTTTGCTTTGTATATTTTTTAAAGTTTATAACAGCTGAGTAGTACATCTACATATATTACAAACTGCTTAATTTGTACTTGTCTACAGTATAGGCTCTATATAATAAACTTCTAAGAAATTCCAAAACAATTTCTTGTGTCTGTTTGCCTCCTTTTTTGCAAACAGGCTGGGCGAGTGGTGCACTTTTTGTTGTTGAAGAGTTTGCTTAACGTTTTAGATGAGTTTTTCAAGGTCGAAACGTATTAAGTAAGTTTGAGATGTCCAACTTTCATCGTATATCGAAATACAGGGTCGGCGTTTTCTTTTTTATTAAAATGTGCAGTGTGAGTTATCAAGATATAAATTTATGATTTTATTCTTCTGTTTTGCATTTTTCCCCATCCCAGTTTTTTCCCATACCACGGGCTGTCAACTTAAAGCAAAATAATAATTCGCAGTAGTGCAATAACAAACAAATAATTAAATGTGCACAAAACATTTAATTGGTTATGAATTCGTGGTTCCCAGGCTAGATGTTCATGCTACAAAAACCACGAGTAATTTGTTTTTGTCCCGCGTAGAGTTTTCTATACATGGGTCTAGACAAACGTAGCGGGGATTCAAGGTGCAATGCCATTATTATAATATCCAGGTCATAAGGCACATTTCTAACAGTAAGAGAGCCAAAGGATTACTGGAATATTTAATGTTTGAAGTAGACTACGAATGGTCGTAGAATACACAGCCACCAGTGGACAATGGCTTGCTTGAAATATGGTTGGCTAATGGCCCAATATTGCGGCAAATTACGGCCAGTGTTGGATGAAACGGTGGCCCTGTAATGGCCTATCAATGATAGAACATAAGTGGGCTAATATTGACTGAAACGATAGTTGAACAATGGTCCAACCATGGCCGGAACGATAGTTGAGCAACGGCTCAACAATGACAGCAATGAAGGGCCAAATTTGGCTATAACGCTGGCACAACATCGGCACCAATGACGCAAACAATGGATCCGGTAGTGCTTCCAGTCTTGTCCACTATTATGCCGGTATTTGCCAATGTAAGACTACCATAGGCTGGAACTATGGTTTCGCAAAAGCCCAAGATGGGCTGGAACGATGGATGAACAATTGCCCTACTTTGGTTCCAATGACTGGGCCAACTTTGAATCGGGAAGCGCTTCGAATATTGTACGATATTAGAGGCCGGTATTTTCCAATGTTAGGCCAATGTCGGACAAGCATTTGTGAGCTGCCTAGGATATTTGAATTAACCTGCGTGGCCCATGAGTGCCGTGACTGTACTTATCACTGGCGAATGACAATTAGGTTTTATCGTGTGCTCAAAAACCCGCTGGAAGCTTGTCGTCATCGCATTTGGTAAAAACATCACGACTACGTGAATTCTTGTTTCGCTTTTGAGTTGAGGTAGTAAGAAAAGGAGTGACAAGCTGAAAAAAGTCTCGAGTTACATCTTACCACTTCTTATGAGTTGTGACCGCGAAATCATGCAAAGCCGCTCGACCGTTCCCTGATTTCTTCCGCCGTATTGTATTTGTCACCCGTCAGAGCGCGCACTCTCCTGAGCGAGCTGACCTTGGACGCTCCGTGTTAACGGCGCGCTGAAAGACGCGCAGCACCATGGGGTTAGCGGGCATTGGAACTGACGCGCAGCGGCCAATGGAAGCTTCGTCGACGCGTGCCAACCATATGGTCCCGAAGCCGAAAATACGCCGGCTTTACTACGCTCCTTTGGGATCGTGGAATTTTGGTGCTCTTGGCTAGCTTTTCGCGTGGTTCAATAGCTGGGAGTTGGCTTCACTTTGAGAAGGAATTTAAGGTGCCGTTTGGCGCGGCCCGCTCCTTCAGACAGGTAATGCTTTCGCATTAAAACCATTTTATGGCCCTTTTTCGAGTTTGACTGGGGTTGCTAAATACTGCACCATTTATTTTATTTCAATTCATTTTTGTTAATACTACGGTGTTAAAGTTGAGTCATTGAATTCATCTGTCCCATCTATCCGTACTTAAATAAATAGCTCGATAGTAAGTATTGTCACGAATGAGGACGGGACGAACAAGAAATAACTGAGGAAACAAACGTTTCATGGGGTGAACTTGTGTCTAAAAAAACGGAAACAGAAGATAACAACAGAGCGTCACGGGTGTCGAAGTAAGCGTAACAGCAGGATCGAACGCTTGGGCGAGACTGACTGCGGCTTGTCACGCGGAGCCTTTTGTTTCACCGGGTTTTGTACACGCGTGGGCTTCTTGAACAACCGGCGTAGAAGATTCGGCATGCAGGGCATTCTAAACTGGAATCAGCAACTCGGTTCTTGAAATTACCAGAACAGCCCATTAGCGTCAACACAAATGTGAACCAGCGGCGAGGCATCTAACCCTGGCTTTCTGCGCGGAAGGCAAGCGCCATATCCGTTGGGCCACGAGTGCGCTTTGTTCCTTCCTTATAGGACAAGTTTGTACAGTTTATTCAACATTCATTCGTCGCAAATGAATGCAATGTCAAGAATTTACCGCCCAGCGTCTTGCGGGTGCACTAAAAGTTCCTAAATATGTTTTGAGATCATCGAACGAGTGGTGCCCAGATGGGCGATGTCTTTTTCAAACCGACAGAACACTGATTTAACCTGCGCAACCACCTCAATGAATTACCCTCCTACTGTTTTTAGTTCTACATCTGCATGTCTTGTGGGCGATAGGAGATTTCCCTATGGAATAAAGGCCTAATGCAAGCAACATGTTGTAAAGCACTTTATCGTTCTTGTCAATAGGAAGGTAACGAATCGTATGGGGCGTAACACATAACTCTTTCCTCAGCGTCCGCTGCAGCACGTCCCAGAAGAACACTGCGTCCCAGCATAGTATAAACACATGTTCCAATGTTTATGGTCGCTTACACAATATGCAGTCAACAGACCGAGAAACAAATATGCATCTGTCTCTGAGCCATGTCTTCGACAGGTAACACCTTACTGTGAAGTTTAAAGAAAAAGCTTTTCACGGATAGAGGCACACTACAATTTCTTGACACGGCAGAGGATATCCTGACCAGGTCTGTCACTATACAACAGGCGATAGCAGTGGGGTGGGGGGAACAGTATTTCGATAAGGTCTTGAGACAGTTTCTTTCTAGTGACATTAGTCAGGTACTCAATGAAAAATATGGCCTGTAACAGCAGCGTTGTTCTCAGACCTCTTTTAGAAATTCAAACAGGCGCGTGTTCTAATTGGGGTTGCTACTTACTATTACTGCTCGTAAAGAACTTGCAAATTTTGTTTATATCATGGTTCGTATGAATGAGTGCATCTGATTTCGCAAAGAACGCAAACCTCGACAGAGGCCGTCGAACGAAAAAGTGCGAAAGTCCGACTCCGCCATCCTTCACCGGTTGGAACAGATTGTCTCGTTTACTTTTTTCCCAGCTTGACTTTCAGAGGAAGGTCGCAAAAACCTTGTCGAACGTTGGTCGTTAATGCGTGCACAATTCACTTACTTGCAAAAACATACCATATCGCTTCTACCAAAAATATATTGCATACTGTTGCTCGCGCCAATATCGGGAGGTCTCGGTTCGCTCAATTCGTAGCCTTTGTATTTAAAGCTACTGCCTTGTCTGCCCAATACTGTGAGCTGTTCTTAGACTGTTGGAGAGGAACGCCTAGGAACTTGCCGGGCGTACTAGTCCAATTCATATTTTGGTATCGATCTGGTTTTGTCGCCCAATCTCCGTACCATATTCTGCAACATTTTCCCTAAATGACAACAGCGCGTGTAATATCACAAAATTCATTAGTGGCTGCAACTGCTTCGTTGACACTTTGTCTATCCGTACGAAATATGGCGACATCGTCGGCATACGCCAGCAGCTTGATTTCCACTGATTCTACTGCAAAGTCGTGAATTATTTCACTCTCCTGAAACCTTAAACAGCGCGGTTATATGCACAACGCAAACAACAACGGCGACCATGGGCATCCTTGTCTCACGGAAGATAAAACCGGTACAGCTTTTAGCTTACTGTGTTATTTATAATTAATAGTGTTACGCAACCTTGGTAGGCCACCTGCACGACCATCGATATTACTGCGCCTACTTCGACATGTGCTAGTATGTTGAGAATTACGTCATGCCGCACGCGATCGAACGCATTTTCAAGACCGATCTGAATCATGGCAACTTGCCTTTTAGAGCCTGAGCAGCATTCCGAAATGCTCCGCGCAACATAAACATTAGTTTGTTTCAACTGATCTTTTATGCGACACGTTTGATGGTCCCCTATGAGATTATTGATTGCATTTTGATGTCGTCTTGTTATGATTTTTAAGAAAAAATTATAATCAGTGTTACAGAGTGTTATCTGTCTTTACCCTCTGACTCGCCCTCATATAGTTTCATCTTCAAATTTCGGTATCAGAAATGTGTGTGTCCGCGTGAAGGAACCAGACAGCCGCCTTTTTCTTGTATGCCTCATGAAAAACCTCCAAGGTCGCATTTAAAGGTTCGTGGAATTCAGTACACAGCCCGTCAGGGCCTAGTGCTTTCTGTCGTGCTAGCGCGTCCACTGCGTGTTCTACAATCTTCTAGAGTAATATCCTCTTCGAGCCAGTCTTCGGTAGCGTCGTCTAACTCACGGATACGTGAAATATGGTTGTCCATTTTTGAGTAATATCTTGGGGTTCGACATTCTCCAAACAAACTTCTGAAATATTAAGCAAATGATTTTCTAATTAGCTCCTGATTGTTGCTAATCGTTCTCATTATATTCTATTTCGCTACATTTTTTCTGCCTTGGAGTATTTTCTTTCATCATCCAAAGCGCGCTTTGTAGGTTTTTCACCTGCTAGATATTTTGCTGACCGAAAGCGCACCATTGCGCCTTGATGTAACTCATTATAAAACTTTTCTAGTTCTGATTTTATGTAATATAGCCCTGCTGTGGACACCATGTCTTTCTCACTCAGCGCTACAAAGCAATTGCAATAGTGTTTGGAGCTGACATTCACGGGTTTGAGTATTGAACTTTAGGCTGCTCGATCTTTCTATGGCAATCTGTTTTACTTTTTCTTTAACCATTTCCCACTTTTCCGCAAAACAACCGTTTTCTCACAGAAAGTGTTTTTAATCTCTCAGATACTTTTAAATGAAATTTTTATCTGTGAGCAGTTTTGCGTTTTTCTTCCACAGATGACCAATCACATTTCGGGTTATTTTGTCTCTTTCCTCCCACCATAACAGCCACGAGGCAGTGGTTCGAGGAAAAAAACTAGGTTTAACTTCCATATCCGTGCAGATGACGCGTTATGTGAAGTGACACTATATTCTATCTAAGCGCGCCCGAGACTCCCCATAAAAATGAGCGTATCGCAGTCTAGTGGCTTTAAATCTGCAAGTCACCTTCATCTACGAGCCCGCCACGCTCAATTAACTCAGCCAGCGCTGCACTGATTTTATCGCTAACCGCGGACACCAGGGAATCTATCGTCTTTGTTGCAGACACAATTAAAATTACCCAACAGCACAACTACTTGATCCCACTTGTAGATAAATTTGGATGTTACGAAAGAAGTCTTCTCTGTCTTTAGGGTTGCTTGGAACGTAGACGCACGGCTATCCGCCACTCTTGAGTATATAACCCGAAATCAAAAATATTCATTCGACCTTGACTGTCTTTTTCCACGCAAATATTTTAAAGAGTACACTTTTCTTCAAGAACAAAAAAAAAAAAAAAAAACATCCGGCAGACATGACTTACTGCGTGACTTACGCAGACGACGTACTGGACAGAAAATGGTATCAATGCTGCGGCTATATACTCATCTTCGGCCATATTAGTCTCCTGAACTGCTAAAAAGTCGAGTCCTTCATCAGAAAGAAGCTTCTGTAACTGATATTGTTACTTTCTTGAGTTAACCCCACGAAAATTGAAGGTTGCAAAACGTAATGATTTTTCCCCGTGATCCGAGATTCCCATCTTTCTTAAGTCTGGTGTTTTTAGACGGTTCCCAGCCGCCCCCCTCCCCCCCCCTACACTAGCAGTAACGAATCGTCATAGGTACGTGCCTTTCTACTTTTCTGGAACACGACTATACTTCGTTTCACCTTCCGTCCAGACGCAGCCGATGCTACGAGATTATATGACAATCAGACCAGCGTCAAAAGGGCACCATCATGGTGTTCGTGACTCGGTTCTGTCTGTGTTTTGCATCGCTGAACCAATCATAAACAGAACAAGCCTAGTGATTTGCACTTTTGACGCTGCTTGATTGGTCCCGTTCCCTCGTAGCATCCGCTGCGTCTGGACGGAAGGTGAAACGAAGTATAGTGATCTGTCCAGCATTGTCCACCCGCTATCGTGAGTCCTTTCGCTGTCCAACAGTTGACCGTTGGTTCTTGGAGGCTGACCGCAGCATTTTTGGCGGTTTCCATGCGCTCCGCTGTTCTGTCTGCCGCTTCCAGCCTCGTCGGTTCACCCTGCTCACCGTGTGCGGCAGGAAGGGGTCGCTTGAGGGCTCCGTCTGAACACTCCATTGCCTTGTCATTTCCGTTGCCGTCGCTCGCGTCTCGAAGGCCACTGGTGACTGGAGGGGGGGGGGATGGATTCGCGCAGTGCCTTGACTTTGGGCTGGCTGGTACTTGGAAGAAAGCAGGCAGTCAACTGCGACGGCGTTTCTCGTGATTTGTTGAGGGCCGCAGGTGGGGGTTCCCTCTCCCGCTTCCTAGCGTCTCCCGCTGCTTCCTCGGCCTCGTACTGACCCACTATATGCTTCATGTCTTCGTCGTTTGTCGTCGCTTTTGCTGCAGCACGTATGTCTTTATGCAGACTTTCTTGGCGTACCCAAAGACGTCCTCAGCTGTCGCAACGTGCGGATACGGCACTCCTTTCTGATGTGCCCACTCCTGTGGCACCGCAAACACAGCGGGGGTCCACCGGGGACGACAACGAGCACTATACCCCCTGCCAGACGAATCTGATCAGGGAGGTTCTTTATGA
Source organism: Ixodes ricinus (assembly GCA_037355805.1). Taxonomy (NCBI): domain Eukaryota; kingdom Metazoa; phylum Arthropoda; class Arachnida; order Ixodida; family Ixodidae; genus Ixodes; species Ixodes ricinus. The sequence continues at coordinate 35,682 of JAZHYW010018336.1, forward strand.
TTTTGCCTTCCTTAAGGAGTCAGGCGTGCCGACCTCGTCGTCCACTGAACGCCTTCAAACCCTTTCACATGCCACTTTTTTTATTGTGACTTCCTTGACTCTCCTGTAGGGCTCGATCGCTATCTTCACGTTGTCATTGGTCACATCGTAGGGGACCCAGTGGAGTCTCAGGTGTACCTAGATCTTGTCCGGATCAATTACGAGGCAGCGCTTTCCTTTGACGAGAAGTTCTTTCGCACTTGCCAGTGTGTGCTTGGCGGCTAGGGAATGCCGGGTAACCATCCAAACGTGGTTTCATCTGGTACAAACCGTATGCCGCAACCTCCTCGACAGCTTCCAGGGTTTACAGGCTGGTTCTGAAGTCTTCGATGCGGTACGGCTGCCCAGAAATATCAGAGTCTAGAAACACAAAATTAAGAACGTTAACGCCCATGGGCAGCTGGGGCAAAGATGATTCGGTAACCTTGTTCATGAGAGTCCGATATAGCACCGCGACTATCAGTAGCCGTTGATAACGCTCAGTGGGAGCTCATGATTCCCGTCCGCTCGCCTCGGCAGTCGGACGAAGAATTGGTCCATAAGTGCACTGGCTATTTGGCGAGCTCCGCGTGCGGCGTCATTCCCCCTTTAACATAACAGCAGTCATCCCAATCCAGCACAAAACAAAAACAACCCCACAATAAAAAGACAACCGAATCGCGAGCCACAATTTACAGTTCGCAGTACACTCCATGACGACAGTCCAAAGCTCTTTCGTTCGTAATACGGCTTGAGCCGGGCGACGTGCACAACCTAGGGTCGTGGCTGGCGTTTTGCAAATGAGCGCGTTCCGTTGTGAAGAACGTCATAGTTCAGATCGCCCAGACGTCGGATGAATTTGTAGGGATCGAAATCGCGTTTGAGAAGCTTCTCGCTGAGACCGCAGCGCCGTATTGCGTGGCCACTCCATACCCGGTCTCCACGTTGAACGTAAACGTCCCGCAGCGAAGGCTATACCGGCGCAGGTCGATTGGCTGTTGCTCTTGAATCTTGATTCTTGCCAGTTGGCGAGTTTCCGTGCGCTGAGATCAGTTGAGCGTCGTTGTTGCCATCCTCGTTTGGCACTTGGGGCAGCATGATGTCAGAGCATCGTGTTAACCGTCCAGCCGTGCCAGATTTGAACGGCGTCGTTCCTGTGGCGTTCTTGAACCACTGTGTTTTACGAGGGTGACGAACGGCAAAATCTCGTACCACATCTTGTACTCTACGTCGACGTGCATGCAAGATCACATCGGCGATCATTTTGTTGAGCCGCTCTATTAGCCCGTTCGTCTTAGGATTATAAGTGGTTGTTCGTTCACTGCTGTTTTGACTCAGTCAAATATCCTCTTGAGTCAGCTGTGCCATTAAAGGTGAGCCTCCATCTGTGATCAGCACTTCAGGTGCGCCGTGTCGAAGGAGGATGAACTCGACGAAAAACTTGGCGACTTCAACCATTGTTACCGATGGAAGGGCTTTCGTCTCGGCGTATCATGTTAGATAATCCGTCCCGACGATAATCCACCGGTTTCCTTGCGTCGATGTGGGAAAAACTCGAGTAAACCCTTTCTCACCTGTTGGAAGGGCGTAGTCGGTGCAGATATCGAGCTGCAGATGTCCGGCTAGCTTCGTCAGAGGCCTCTTGCGTCGTTGCCACCAATGGCACGACCGTTGTACAAATGAACGGTTTTGAGAGTCTTGGAGAAAAGTACTTGTCACGAATCTGGGTGAGCGTCCTGGTGTAGCCAAGGTGTACAGCCGTAGGGTTGTCGTGGCATGCTTGAAGAAATTCTTCTCGCAGGCTCTCAGGAACAACCAGCAGCCAGGCAGGGCTGCTGGTCTCGAAACTCTTGAAGAGCACGCCTCGTGGCAAAATGAAGCTAGACAAGTCTGAGGCCAAGACTCGCGGAACTGAGCTTTCTTGACCTTCGATGTGGTCGTCACCGGGTCGTCTCGATTAAGTGCCCTTATGCGCGGTATTTGTAACTGCACCAAGAAAACGGGCGTTATTATTGTCGTCAGTGCTGCCAGGAGGAGATTCGAGTGGGCCCTAGACAATCAGTCGGCGTCGTTATGCTTGCGGCGAGATTTATACACAATGGTTACTTCAAATTCTTGCAGTCGAAGACTCCAGAAAGCGAGGAGACCTGACGGGTTCTTGAGGCTGGCGGGCCAACAGAGAGCGTGGTGGTCCGTGACATTGCGGAACGGGATCCTATACAAGTAACGGCCGGAACTTGGTAAACGCCCAGACGACAACGAGACATTCCTTATCGGTTGTTTAGTAATCATTCTCTGCCTTGGACTGTGCCCGGCTTGCGTGAGCAATCATCCTCTCTGCTCTGTCTTGTCTTTGGACGAGCACCGCCCTGAGCCCGGTGTTGCTGGCGTCCGTGTGAACACTGGTTTCCGCTGATGGATCGAAGCGTCCGAGGATAGGGGATGACAGGATTCTTTCTTTCAATTCGTTAAACGCTCGTTTTTGCTCTTCCCTCACTGGAAGTTCATGTCGTCCTTCGTCACATGCGCTAGCGGTGCAGATATCTTGGCAAAATCGCGATGGAAACGTCTGTAGTAAGCACACAGTCCAACAAATCTTCGTGCGGCTTTCATGTCCGACGGCTTTGGAAAGTCCGCGACAGTGGACGTCTTTGTAGGGTCGACGGCGCACACCTTGAGCACTCACGACATATCCCAGGAATTTGAGCTTGCCATAAGCGATCGACATTTTGACGGCTTTAGTGCCAGTCCAGCCTTCTGAATAGACAGGAGCGCGGCCTGCAAACGTCTCAGGTGCTCGTCGAAGTCGCTTGCGAATACTACGACATCGTCGAGATGGACGAGACAGCTTTTCCATTTCAAGCCGGAAAGAACGGTGTCCATACCGCACTTCAACGTCGCTTGTGCTGTGCGCAGTCCGAACGGCATCACTTTAAATTTGTAGAGTGCATCCGGCGTGACGAAGGCACGTATTCTCGTGATTCCGTTCGTCGACCTTGATCTGCTAGTGCCCCTCATTCGGATCCATCGACGAAAGTATTGATCGCGGCGCAGCCGGTCACGAGTGTCGTCGATGCGTGGCAGTGGGTAGACTTACTTATTGTTACGGCGTTCAGTTGACGGTCGTCCACGCAGAACCAAAGAGTCTCGTCTTTCTTTTCCACCAGGACTACCGGAGAAGCCCACGGACTGTTTGAGGACTAGTCGATGTCGTCGTGGAGCATTGCTTTCACCTCCTTTGAATGACGTCTCCTCTTTTACAGAGACACGGTACGGCGACCGATGAACAGGAAGCGCGTCCTCATCAGTAACAATTCGATGTTTCGGAACTGTCGCTTGGCGCATCTTTGACGACGTGAGAAGCACTCAGTGAACTCGACGTTGAGGTCACTGAGTTGTCGTCATTGGGGGTAGGCAGGGCTGGATCGATGTCGTACTGCGAAGGTGGCGGTGTCTTGGGTGACCCCCAAGAGAGGTCTTCTGATATTCTGGCGATTGCGTCTGAGTCCGTGAGTTTCTCGACGTGACCCACGGCGGGTTCCTTTGTAAGGTGCTGATCCTCCGGTCAGAAGATTTTATGAGTGAAACAGTGTGTCCATCGTAGAGCTCCGCGATGCCTCTTGCGACGCCGGTCTTTCTTCCTAGAAGCAGCTATGGGCTTCCTCAAGCAGAACATCGCCGCAGAAAGCCTCATTGATCCCGACGGGTACAAAAAACTCGACCGCGGCGGTACGTTCACGTGGTTTCTGAGGACTCGAACCACGGATCACGTCACTCAGGGTTCCTTCGCTGGTGAAGCAGGTTTTCGGAGCGGGAGCCGGTTTGCTCTGAGGTCAATGACGGCGCCATAATCGCACCGAAAGTCCATTCTGAGGATAACGTCCCACGCAGAGTCTTGCAGAACGACGAACTTAGCAGAGGCACGTCTTACCTTGGATCTCTACGCGAGCAGTGCAAATTCCGACTGGCGTGATGAGGTGCCTACCGGCCGTTCATATTTCAGGGCCTTCCCACTGCGTTGTTACTTTTCGAACGCGCCGAGAGGCCTCCCTCTTAAGAATGAGTAGTCGGCTCCGGTGTCCACGAGTACTGGTGCGTCGTGGCCGTCGATAATAACGTTTAGGTTGATGGACACCAATGCAGGGGCGTCGTTGTGATGCGCAGCGGCGGGAAAGTGGAAGCGCTCCGTCTTTCGTGAAGGCTCTTTACGTCGTCCGTCCACGACAACTTCACCTCCGGGAGTTGCCGTGCTTACTTTTCCAGGTGGGAAATGGGAGACAGGCTGTCACGGCACGACCGATGGAAAGGTGATGCGGAACGTCGGGGGATGGAGAACGCGAACCTCGTGGTTGTGTCGGCGCTGTTAACGGGGGGCGACGGAGCTATTCCTCGATGTCACGAAGGTGTTCGCTGTGTCTTGGGCGAGAGTCGTTCGGCGCAAAACCTCGGAGGAACATTTGTCGGTCCGGGAACCTCCGGTAGACGTGATCGGCCTCGCCATATTGTTAACACAGCGGTCGTGGATCGGCCGTGCGCCACAAATTTGTCTTCCTAGGCACTGGTTTTTCGGTGCGGACGAGTTGGGGCTGCCCCTTCCGACGCCGTAAAGTCTGCGGCGCTGGTGAGACACGTCGAGGTGGCGCCGAATACTGCCGGGACGCTGGCGCCGGTCTCCGAGCCATTGTGGCGTAGGTCCGTGTGGGCTCCTCAGGTGCTGCTACGCCGGCAGGAGCCTCCGGTTGGAATGCTCGTTGGACATCCTCGTGGACAACTTCGGCAATCGACAGCGCAGCCGGATGGTTGTCAGTAGGCAGGAGCTTCCTGAGTTCTTCCCGTACGGTGTCGCGAATGATCTCGCGGAAATCCGGGCTGTTGCAGCTGGGAAATGAGAAGCCAGTGACCCCGGGAAGTAGGTTGTCGTGGGAGGCCCGTGCTTCAGTGCACGTTCGATGTTTGATGGCTTCCGTGACGAATCATTCGACCGTGATAGGCGGGGCTCGCACAAGGCCTCTGATATGTTTTTCTTGACACCTCCCATCAGGATTTTTAACATTTTTGCTTTGGTGGCTTGAGGATCGGCACGGTGTCTGAGTCGCCGGGAACCTTTCACAAAGCTAACGACACTCTCGCTAGGGCCTTGGATCCTCGCTTAAAGAAGCACACCGGCGCGTTCTCTTTGTTGTTGGTTTGCGAATGTTCTTCACAACTGAACCTTTAGTTGCTTCCAGGAGGTGATCGAGGCTTCTTGGATTTCGAACCAGTTCCGGACGGTTGCTTCTAAGGCGAAGTAAGCATTCTGAAGACACTGTTCCGGTGTCCGCCCGTTATGACGGGCCCCTCGTTTGTACTATTGGACGCAGTCGTTGATGCCTTCGTGCTTTCGCCGAGGATGGAACCCGGTGTCCGTGGAGCGACGGGCAGGTAGACCAGTGAAGGGACGGCCGGGTTCTGCTGGGACATCGTCGTTGTTTTGGTCTTCAACTTCTCCGGTAAAAGTCCGAATTCCGGGGAAAGGCCTTGCTTGCAGCGACTTGATCGGGTCTCTCTCTGGTTTTCGTTGGGTCCTCGAGGACTTGGGGTCCGGACTCGCACTGCAGGCCATACGAGTTGTGCGCTGCACGGACAGGCAGTACCCGCATGTCCACAAAAATGTCACGAATGACGAGGTGAGAAACAAGGAATAACTGATGAAACTGGAACGTTTAATGAGGTGAAGTTGATCCCAAAGCAAAAAGGAAACAGAAGGTAACAACAGAGCGTCACGAAAGTCGAAGTCGGCGTCACAGAATAATTGAACGCCGGGGCGCGACTGACTCCGGCTTGTCACGCGGAGTACCTTTTCTACACGCGTGGGCTTTGTGGAACAACCGGCTTAAAAGGTTGTCGTGTAGAACATTCTGACCTCGCATCAGTAACTTGGTTTCAGAATTTACCAGAACATCATATTAGAGTCAACAAAATGTAGAACCGGTGGCCAGGCATCGAACCGTGGGCTTTCTGCATTAAAGGCAGCCGCAATAACCGTTGGGCCACGAGTGCGTTGACTACCTGGTCAGTTGCGCGCGCGGCAATATCTATAACTTAAAACATAAACCGAAAACCCATAATAAGATTTTTTGTTTATCACATGAAATCAAAAATGACATATGTGCAGTGTGTAGATTTTTAATTTAAAATAATTTGGTTAAGCGAAATGGTTGAATCTTACAGGGTTCCCGCTTCACCATGTATTTACTACTGTGAGAATAGGGAAAACTCCACTCATATCTAATTATTATCAAATAGCGCCAAATAGTGACTACAAAGGTAAATATCAAATCAAATAAAAATACCAGAGCTTTCTTTCTTCTTTGTCTTTTGAGTGTGCAATGTTCACAAAGAGGAACGTAGAGAGGCTTGAGGAATAGAATTTGGCAGCTATCTTCAGTATTTTTACGAGCCATATAATGCATGAAACGCAGTAATTAGGAGCGACTGTTTGATTTCTTTGGACGACATTAAAAAGTTATTCCGGTAACATGATGGTTGATCCCAAATAAACTACTGATATTACCACGCACGTCTAGCAAGCGCGCCCGTGGCCGATTTAATTTCCAAACGTTGACGCGAGCGGACATGCAATCATGAGGTCAGGTTGGAGCGGTTTTAGCGGACCGACCAGGCCGCGGGGAGGACGCCGCATCTACTGATTGCCCGACTATTCTGCCGCCCTAGACGACTTAGTACTGCGGTGTGAAACACCGCATTTCTGCATGCTGGTGTTCGTGCCCGACCGTACGGAGTCGAGGACTTCCGGGACACCCTGCAGCAATTGGCAATGCTCCCCGAAGTCACCGCGTTGGGAGCATACCAGATGAACCATGTCTGGGCAGTGACTTTCAAGTCACCCCAGGGTAAGCGAAAGGCCCTCGCCGCCGGCGACATCGTTGTCAAGGGGGGCGATGCCTCGTCATCGACCAGAGAAGCCGAGACATTCGCCTCAAACTATAGTGGCTGCTGTACTGTGTCCGTTGACGACGAGGTGAGTGCGGCGCTGGCACCGTACGGCACGGTAATCGATGTGTGCACCGAGAAGGAACGGTGCAAAGCATTGCGGGCTGCGCGTTTATGACGCGATCGATTATCACACGGGTCAAGCATGGGCTTACACTGGACGACATGCCGCATCAGTTGCGCATTGCCGGAAGGCTGGCGCTCATTGTGTCGCCGGGCAGGGCGCCGCGTTGCATGCACTGCCAGCAGACCGGCCATATCCGCCGCGACTTCCGCCTGCCCAAGTGTAAGTCCTGCCACCGCTTTGGCAATGACACTGACCAATGTGTGAGGACTTATGCAGCAGCCGCCGGCTTCAGAGGTGGCGAGACAAACACCGAGCACGCCATGTACGAGGTGGACGCTGGGAAAGCCGCTGCAAGTGCCGTTACCACTGAAAAAGATTACGAAGAGAAGGCTAAAAATGGCACCAACAGACTAGCGCCTGCGGAGTTGCTGAAGATGGCGGAGGCCACGCCGGTGGGTGTAGCTACGACGTGGCTCCACCAGAAGCGCACTTTGCAACGCAGTGCCGGGGAGGGAAGAGGACGAGGCGTGAGCCGCCGAGCCGATGACGTCCCCTGTGACGCTGCTAGGCATCGCTAAAGATATGGGTGACTCTGGTGTTGTGGCCACAAAACGACCACGAACGCGGCTAAGTTTGGCGGTGATTCGAACCCGGAGGAGTCGCTTGTTAAAACAGTGCCCACGAGGCAGAGACTACCATACAAGTCTGACCGGACAAAACGGAGGCGCTTATGAGATCTCTAGACGAGAAGAGTTCCTGACATGCGAGAACGTCTATTTATGTCGAAAAGCTGAAGGTGTTGTTACTTAATGTTCGATACTTTGTTTCCTGTCGCAACCAATATCATGTTAGGAGGCTCCTAATCGACAAATAATATAGATGTCTTCTCAAATTAGGCAAACCAAATTGTGAAGTGACGAAGATGACCGCATGCCTACTGGCGTCTTTCTTGCACTCTTTCGAGGGTGCGTTTTGCCGGCCAATGTTATGTCCAGGAGCTGTATGTTGTTTTTACGAAAATATTTGAAAGCGCAAGTCCAATCTTATATTCTTGACAATGTTGCTTGATTCGTCATTTGCGAATGTTGTATTTTGAATGTTCTAGTAATACATGTATCATTGTATGCCGCACATGGCATTCACAAAAGAAAAGTTTTATATTTTCAGGGCATTGATGACTACTTAGATTGTCAGCAAAAAGTGTCTTGCTAGGTGACTTCAACTGCGTACTTGGCGAACTAGACCACTCCAGAATAGCAAGACAAAGCGACAATGGTACTAGTTATTTTAGAAACTAGTTGATTACGGAACACAGCTGGCAGGATGTCGCAATTTACCAAAGACCCAATGATTGTTTATGGTACGTACATTCTCAGACCTCGAGTAATTCACGTCTTGAGAGAGCATATGTATTAATCGAACATTTACACGGATACGAGGACTATCATGTGCTGCCCGTATTTTTGTTATTACGCTAGTTCCCTTTATTGTCGATAGTAAAATTTAAAAAAAAAACGGTATTGTTGTGAACTGTGGAAGAAAAAAATAGCGTTCTTTAGGGCGAAGTTTTCGCTGAGACTGCATATCGATTATTACGTGAGATGCACCATCTAGGGGCGAGCGCCTCCGAAAAGTGGGAATGATTTAAATGATAACTTACATTTAGTGTAATAAAACAAACTAGAGTCTTTGCTTACTGAGAAAAAAAAAAAAACGGAGAAACGTTGTCTATTGATGAGATTTGCCGATTGTCCAAGCTCGAAAATAAAAATCCCGGGGTGGTTTCACCACAGAATTAAGACAGAAAAGAGTACATTTGCAGACTTAGGAGGTAAGAAATTATAAAAGAGCAATCGTGCGGTGCCGAGACGCTAAATGCATTCTAGCAGGAGCAGCTCACCGAACGGGTATTCAGTGCGGACACAGGTAGCACCGAGTTATGGGCCAAAACTTGGCTTTTGTCTGGCAGTTTAGAGCATTGAAAAGGCCGAAGAAGCCAAAGTAGAGCCAAACCTGACCTCATTTGGCAAACGTCTGGGTATTTTGGCCCTAATTCGCGAAACAACTGCCAAACTTAGGCTTCACTGCCTGGTATTTCGGCTTTCGTCTGGCATATTTGGGCCTAAATTGCCTAACAAATGCCAAAGTTAGGCTTATTGCCCAGCAGCTCGGCAGAACGTTTTGACGCGGGTGGACCACGCTTTGCAAACGCAAATTGTGCGGGATGTTGTACTCGCGCGTAGCTACACACGCCAATATCGGGACGTGCCGTGAGACTGGTTCAACATTCTGGCGCGTTCACACCGACGATCCGATCTAGTCGCGCGATAACTTTCATCGCAAAAGTGACCAGCGCGCGCAAAAAGCGACGCGATTAGAGCAGTCGCTTGCTGACCCGACTTTTTGCGATGCGATCCAGTAGCGGAGAGGCAAAACCAATCAACGGCGTTCCGGAGCGGAGATTTTTGAGAAGCGACTCGCCAACGAAGGTGTTGGACTCGCTCATCGCGCACGCCAGAGTGATCATGTAATTTTTTTGCGATGCAATTTAGTCGTATCGTGCGACTCGCTTACCACCTTCGGTGTGAATGCGCCTTTACAGAAAGTGCTGCCATCGAGCTATCGCTGCACGACACCGATGTGCGTATGTCTCCTCAACAGATATTAATAGGCGGCGCATTGCAAAAGCGAGCGTGGCTCTGTGCGTGTCTTGCATTGTGAGTGGGCACTGTCAAATCCTAGCGATAACAAAGAGCGGAAACGACCGGGGCTCAGTGGCGCCGCTCCCGCATCACCACTTGGGAATTAAAATAAAATCCCGGAACTTGTTCTATTTTAGCGTGTTCATACGTTTTGAGACCTTTGAAAGTGGAGACACATGAGGGACGATACAGACAGGACAATCTTTCAACTTCAAAACATTTATTTTCGGCTTCAAGCTCAATGCCCGCCCGCTCCGTGGAGTTCGGGAAGGCGAATCTTGGGGGAAAGAGAGGAAGCGGAGGAAGTGTACGCGATCCCCTGTCCTACGGGGCCAGGTACATCGGACAAACGGGGCGATGCCTCTACGACCGACTCCGAGAACATCAAATGGACGCCAAAAGTGCCGCTTCCGATTCTCAGCACTCGATCGTCATTCACGGGAGGAAATGTCCCGGCTGCGCTCCTAATTTCGCCGGCACGACAGCCATGGGAGGCCAGTGTGAGCGAGTCAGTGAGAGAAATAATTGAAGCTTATCGGGTGGCGACAAGTCCGCAAAACATCAGCGCCCCTTCCCATTTCGCTCTCAAGAAAGAACATTATCTTTCTGAGGCCCACAATAGAAGCCGAACGCTGACAGACTAGGCAAGGCGACAAGGTCACCGGCAGAAGCGGCCTTTTCTTTCGTTCCGTTCATTTCTTTGCAAAGAAGGGCTGGGACTCCCCATTCCTTTTTTCCCTACCGTTGAACAGGTCGGGATACACTCTCTCCCCCTGTAGCTTTGGCTGTACAGCAATTTTTTTATAAGTTGTCTTTTTTTGTTTTTTTTTACTCTAAAGCGTCGAAAATGCCGAGGGGCTTAGCTGCGTTGTTGTTACCCCCTTGGCCTCGCCTTTTGCAAATCCTCCCCACCTGCGTTTGTGTCTTCGTGCGGCTGTCAGCAGGCGAGACAGCCGCTTTGAGCAAATCAGAAAGGTGGAGCGAAAATCGTGACCTCTCTTCGTGGCGGCACGTAGGACTAAAACGTTTGGACAATTTTTTTTTTTCACGTGACTCTCTCAGTCACGCTGGTGCGTGGGACCTCTGGGGCTGTTGTTTTCGCCGTTTTCCTAGTTATAGAAATAGGCGAGCCACGTAGGTCCTGTTTTCGAAATGCGCCCTTCAGTGTTCTGTAGCTTTCATGCGTTGCAGACGCGGCCGTGTTTTGTCGTCGTAAACGGCCAGAATACGTCCATCCCAATTTTTCGGTAACAGCCTTTTAAATGCGGAGCATCTCTTGCTCGGGTCTATGTCCCGCGGTGTCGGCGTCGGCGTCGTAGTCTGCACTCACACTACGCATGCGCAACTCTCTTCCTTCCCTCTCTCCAACAGCTGCGCGTTACTCTCTCCGCTCTCTCTCTCTACCAGCTGCGTGCACTTCGAGTGCGTTCGCTCCTACTCAAACCGCGCGCGCATGCGCAATCTCCTCCTCTGGTTTACTCTCCTTCAAGTGTGAATATAAGCAGCGGTGGCGCGCTGCGCCAACAGCTGCGCGCGTTCCCCGGAGGAGTGCAAGAAGGATAGTTGAGCCACGCCAGGAGCTTTCCAGTGGGGTGGGCTTTCCCCGCACACTCTGGGGCTGTCGTCTGCTAGCGTTTCTCTGCCGCTCGCGTCCGCCGCAGCCCAAATCCGGCCGGCCAAAAGAAATCAGTCAAGAAGTGAATAAATTATATTACGATCCGCGATGCTCCGCATCACCCCATAGTTCCCCCTCGGGAAGATGGTGTAATTTTTATTTTTCACCGGAGTTCGTGGAATTTTTGTGATGTGTTTGTTGGACACGCTTCGACAAAAACTGCTCTTCGCCGACGACGAGACGTCAGTTGAATGTGCGCAGCCTTCTTTCTCGAGTGTGTTTGTGGGGTTCCTAAGTTGGATTATGTATCTATCAAGGATTACATGATATCACTCTTATATTAAGTAAGTACACCCCGCAAGCATGCTTCTGATAGTAGTCCTGCTTTCCTCTCAATTTCCGCGGTTTTTTATGTGATGAGTTTTGCTTGGCTAGAGGACATTGTTAATTTTGTTTTATAATTTGCTTTTCGTTTACAGAGAAGTGTGACCTTAGTAAATATGCCGAGAATACACTGTGTGTAATGATAGCGGTTTAATAGACTTCTGGTAGCGATCGAAATAATTTTGTTTATCCCTATATGTGATTTGATACGCAACAAATGAAATGCAACGTACACATATTTGCACTACGTACGGCCAATACGGAGCAGACGCCTCGTAGAGTACTCGAACAGTATTGCGCGAACGCTAGGCCGGTGCAAAACGGCTGTACGGCAGCACCTGCCGGATATCAAACGGTGGTGCAAAACTGGACCTTTGAGCGATATTGGAACCGGGTTTCGGCTTTACTGGCACGATACTGCAGAGTATTGCCGTGCCCCTTGGGAACGTAGGTGATGACGTCTGACCATCGTGTTCCCAACGCTTATTTAATTTAATTATCGTCTTGGGCGCGTGAAATAGCACTTCTCTGACACACCAGGGATGTTCTAAACTCTGGGCAGGCCTCGCGGTTTTCTTTGCCACTTTTGGCACTTATGCACTTATTTGCTCACTTCAGTGGGTAGCTAGAGAAGAGCCAGACTTCGGCATGCCCCGAATCGAGAAATTAAGATTTACTGCGGGAGTTATGGATGAAGTCTGGCACTTACTTTGGCACAACTGTGGCGGACCAGAGAAAAGCAAAACTCGGCGTAGCCAAAATACACCAGTTAGGTGTTGCTTTGGCAGTTAGGGTTCAAGCATGGCACTTACTTTGGAAGAACTTTGACGGACTAGAAAAGCCAAACTTTGCATGTCCGAAATACCCAAATTAGGCGTTGCTTTGGCGGTTATGGCTCAAGTATGGCACCAACTTTGGCGCTGCTTGGCGGACCTGAGAGGCGCCAAACCTGGGCATGCCCGAATTCCAGATTAGGAATTTTACATGGCAGTTATGGCTGAAGTATGGCACCAACTTTCGCGCTCCTCTGGCGAGACCAGCAACGCTAAAACTTTGGCATGTCTGAAATACCCGGAATTCGACGTTGCTCTGGTAGTTATAAGCTCAAGCATGGCACCAACTCTGGTATCCTCTGGCGTATCGAGAAGAGCCAAACTTTGACATGCCTAGGATCGCCCAACTAAGGCTATATATAGTTAGGCACCGTAATTTGGCACTGATGACTGCCATGGTGCAAAAACCTAACTGCGCCAAAGTTGGGCCCTTATGTTTGGCAGACCTTTGCCCAAGTTGGGCATTCCTCTGGCGTGCTACCTGGGGAGGCAATGCCTATACGAGAAAAAAAATATATGTATTCGAAATAAAATAAGGAGGCTTGCAACTGGTCGCCTGGAGGTTACACAAAAAGCTGTTATCGAATATTACAATTAATCATTTACAGCGACAGCAGCACTGGCAGCGACCAGCACCTTAAAAATTACCCACTAGTGATGCCCTTTCTCGATGAAGAGATAACAAAAAAAGCATGAGCCATTCCCTCTCCGAATTTGAATCACCAGCGAAGCTGTTTAGCACATGACACAGACGTGACACAGCATTTCGAGGAAAGGTACGAACACATTTATGTTCATGATGGGTGGTTATCGATCAAGTGCAAGGGGTTAGCGACAAAACATTCAGCACACGAGTCCGCTCTGCAGGATCCCGCACATTGCCGGCGGTGTTGGTCAAGCCGTTGTCGAAATACAGCCGATCACACCCTACAACAACACCCAAACTGTCTGTCCAGAAGGTCTCTTCGAATTTAGCGTATAGTACATTAAGGTTGTCCAATTTAGCGAGCATGGTACGCGCGTCTTTGTGATGCGTTTTCTGCCGAGCGACGTTCGTCGTCTTGTTTGGTTTGCCTCATGCGCTTGGAATTTTGTGCATGGTATTCAACGGTGGGGTTTGCCGCCCGCCGCCGCCTCTGTCATTTTCGTTGCTTTCTCGCCGTCGCTCTTCGTACGCGCGTTGCTCTTTGGAAGTCCGGACTATACGTGGCCTCCCCATAAGAACGAAAGAAGTGAAATTGAAAATGAAAAACGGCAACTGTTCTTCTGGCTTTTATATACAATCGCGTACAAGACCATTGCTACTCGAGGAGCCGGAGGAAACTGTACACGCGCGACGGGACCGCCACCTTGCGGAAAGGTGACACGCGCGACGGAACGACCTCTTCGGGAGAAAGGGACTGAAACTAACCCCTCCAAGCGCTTTAAAAAGACGACAAAAGGAGGACGCTGCGAGTTTTTGTCGACGCACATGGAAACAACCCACTTGGAACCCTAGCCATAAACAGCTTCGCTTTAAAATTGCAAGAACCGAAAAGCGCCGCGGAGATCGAGCAGGCGATCGACGAACTAGTTAAATAAGAGAGCGCCAGGTCTTGACGAATTAACAGTGGTATTTTGCAATACATTTAAACACGATAGTGCTGCCCGTCTTCATGACCGGATAAGGAAGGCGGATGAGGCAGAAACATTACCGCCTTTCTTTCTAAACACCTATACTGCTCTTATTCCTTACTTCGATGATGCAGAAACACTATAGTCATATATATACAAACACACATATATATATATATATACATGTTAAGGAGTAGTCTCTTTGCATTAGGTAACGTCGTCTTAAAGTATTAGTGAAAGTTCTCGCCCGACAGCTACAGAATGTAATTTGTGACAGAATAGGGGATCCACTGCACCTCTAGTAACCGAAGTGGGTCAATTTTAACGAACGTGCATATTCTGAGGGTGTATTACATTTGTCCCATGCTGAACTTGACCGTTTCGCCATCCTTTGGATTGACCTGGAGAAAGCATTTGACCATGTGCTGCATGTCGTCCTGTATAACGTATTACATCATGTACGAGTGACAGAAATATAAGAAAGTTTGTTTAATGGTCCAATGGCGTGCGTAATAATTTCCAGGAACGCCACCCCAAGGCGTTACGCTCCCGGCACTGGTACAAAGGAGCACGATGGAGCGCGCTCGGCGGCTTCTGCTCCTCTCCATGCCGACGAGTGTGGCACCGCCTGAAGCATGTACAAAGCGCGACACTACTAGTGCGGAGCAAGCGATCGGTCGTTGCGCTGTGTTTTTCTCGTAGAACCAAACGGATGTCATCAAATATATTATTGTTATAGAAAGACCTCTTTTTGGGCTTCAATATAAGGCGTAAAATTGTGGTTGCTCACTAATACCCTTTCCTAATATAATGCTGAGCGAAGCCTTAGCTGTTGTGTTCGCACTAACGGTGTCGCGATGTGTACATCCTCTGCGGCCGCAACCTTGGCAGTAGCTTGAAACCTGCCCGTCCACACAGTACACCGCAGATGAACTAAGGGGAGCGGGAATAACGCAGCAAAAATAGCGAGGAGGAGGCGGCGAAATCCACAATCTTTGTCACGTCTCCAAACACGGCGGGCAAAACGAGCAGCGGCGTAACGCGCTCTGAAAAAGAGAACAAAGCCATTTAGCAAGTGTGAGGCGCAAGCGCATCGCGATTTAAAGCGCCTCCGACGGCAAAGAAAACGAAGCCCTTAACACGGACATTCATTGCTTCCGCATTTACAACCCATAAGAAACGTTTAGGTGCCCTTTGACGTTTGATGCGCGCTGCCGTTTGTAATATTTTTGGTTGCTCGATCTTTTTATATGCTTCAAGTGATGGTGTATTCTAGAGGAAATGTTCAGAAACTACACTGTCTCGAGGCGTTTCCATTTCGAGATCGGCATGGGAGGAGGTTGCATTGCGAGCAATATGTTTCACTCTGCATCAGTGAGGGAGGGCTATCGTTGCTTTACGTGCTTTTGGGAGGCTATATCCCCGTTAATCTCCAGAGAGCACACCAACATTTCTCATCACAAAAGGTAAATGAAACGACTTCTGCAGAATAAATGCTTTGTTTGTTGTTTCTTTATGTAGGGAACCGAGGCAAGGAACAAACTCAGCAGCTTTATTTGAGAAGTGGTCGAAGCACACCTTTTCTCTCTAGTGTTTTTCTCTTCAATACTTGTCGACTGTCACTCGAAAGCGCATAATTCGTAACCTTTTTCCAAGTGTCTTCCTCAACCGCGTTATCGTTTGATAGTCCATGCAAGCCCATAGCATAATTTGTTATCTAAATTTTTTTTAAGACAATCGTTGCGTCTTTCATAAAACATGTTTTTTTTTGTGACTGCGCCAGTTGACTCCCTGTCCAGAGGTCAAGCTCATTAAAGAAAAGTGGAGACTTCTGTCGTTCTAGGCATGCTCTAGTCTGCATGCCCTAAAAAGTAGTAGTGGAATGGCTATGAGGAGATGCTGGTGGGGACACTAGACCCGTACGTACGCATTTCACAGAATCTATATGCAGACTAGTATCTGTATACGCCGCCTTAGAATGTGCGCTATTATTTGGTGTCACCTCTCAACGTACCTGAGAGCTTGGCGCGTTTTAACTTTTACGACCGCTCTGTTGATGATCTCCGCGAAGTAATTTTATGAGTGTGATTTTTTGTTTTTGTACTTGCCGAAACGGGCAAAAAACGAACAAACAAAACGCCCGTGGCAGAGTGTTTATTGTGCTTTGGCTCCCACGCAAATGTCTCGAGGTCTGATGCGTAAGAACGTACACACACTTTTATATTTATTTTTTCAATATCGGTTTCCGCTAAATTTGAGAACCATGGTGCTTGTTCGAGGTCCGAATTTTCTACGCGCCAATACATTCCTAGGAAGGTTTGGTACAAATGTTCACGCGTGCTCAATTCTAGGAAGACTGTTACGCCATCATCGTCGCCCGCGACACCTGTCATTCGCCATTCATTATTATTTTGTTTTGGCACAAGTTCGCCACATAAAATGTGTAGTTTCTTTAATGATTCGCCGCCTCATCGTTTGTGTTGGTATATTTTCGTTGAGGTGCGGGGCAACGCATCTTCGTACAGCGTACCCTTCCAAGGGCTTGCGTTACAAGACCGATCCCAAGCTCATGGAGACCCACCGCAGTGTATCAACCGCATACCAACAGGTTGACGGTGAGACTTAACAAGACACGACACGATCTCCATGCATGTCGACGTAGAGCAGAAAACTTACACCGAGGTGTTGCCCTACGTCACGCTCGCTTATAATACTGCCGTTCAAGAGACTACTAGGGTTACACCTTTCCAGCTGGTACGTAGTCGGAAAGTAACGACCATGCTCAACGCGATGCTGCCCGCGAGCCACCTGACGTGGGACCGACGACGCCCATGGTGGTTGCTCAACGGGCCGAAAGAAGTCCAACCAGCTCGCTCGACCCTGGATCCAAGAGCAGGAAGATGTCGACGACTGGCCGCTACAACCTTCGTCATCTGGAGGTTCACTTCCATCCTGGAGACAGGGTGTAGGTGTCGACACCCATTCGTAGCCGCGGCCTCAGCTAGGATCTACTGAAACGGTACTTCGGACAGTACAAAGACACCTTGTTGATTAGAAGGTCTGAACTACGAGGTGATGCCCGATGGAACATGAACATACATCACGCCGCCCACCACGACCTGAAGTCGTCCACGTCAAGGGCCTCAAGCCGTACTACGCTCAATAAAATCTGTAATCGATGATCCCGTGCTAGGCTCGTTATGATTGTGGTTTACCGGATTGGCGTATTTTTATATTACTTTATTTGTTTTGCTATGTTTTGCATACTTGCACCTTGCACCGAGACGATCGTCTTTTAAAAAATGGAGTAATGCCACGCTCGTCTCCGAACAAGCGCGCCCATGGCCGAGTATGTTACCGTACTTGGCTCCTAAGCAAATGTTCCTGGTCTCGATGCGTGGAACGGACGCACCTCTTTGCTATCCTTGTAAAGGTAGCGCTCTGATCAATTAAAGAACCCTGTTGCTTCTTCGAGGACATGTATGTTCTGCGCAACGAACATTCTACGCCGATTGCCACAGCAGCCCACGCATGCAAACCGATGCCCGCGTGGCGAGCCGGAGTCTGTCCCGCCCCAGCGCTCAATCCTGCGGTTACGTCACTACCGACGCCTGCCACGCCTGTTGTTCGCCATTCATTCTTATTTTTTTGGCTTAAATGTTCGCCACATTAAACGGTTAGTTTCTCCAGATTTTTGACACCTTAACATTTGTCATTCGTGCCACTATCGACTTAGGGCAAGCTAAATATGAGTACGAGCCAAATAGTACACGAATGGGAAACGGCGATAGAATCTAAAACCTATATTGAAAATGTTATCGTCAGCCTCTCAGCGAACATTCAGCGATGTCAGGCATTTTGTTTTGCGATGTAAAGTTAGTGCTCAAGGGGGTTAATTGTTCGTACTGCCACTTCTTTCGCCGTGTTTTTCTGTAGTGTTTTCAGCCGTCCCTAACGAACGATTACTGCTTCTTGTGTTATGTTCTAGTAGCCGTCATTTGTAAGCACGCCTTACCCATCGCAAACCAAGGAATATTGACGCAGTGTGCAAAGAGGCTCGTCATCAGAGGTGGTAATATTCATTTTTAGAAGTATTTGAATTTGATTACTTTATTACTTTCCCTGAAACAAAAACAAAATCAATAAAATGGCATCACAAAATGCAACAGTCCATGAGCAATGGCATTACATTATGCTTATGTCTAAAAAATAACAACTAGCTTTACATTATATTTCGAATTTTTCATTCAGAACCAACCGAATTCGTGCATATTTTATTTACAATATATATTTTGCGTGCACATGGCAGAGAGGGAACACACGTGGCTCTCACGCAGACGTCGGGAAATCGATGCCTGGCGCCGGACGTAACGTTTGTTATTTATCCGACTCCATACACTTCGAAGGTTCGCTTTTACCCTTACCCCGAATGTTCGCTCGGACATTCTATACCAAATAATGAAGATACTACGGCTGGGCGTCAATTAAATATTTAACCCGATTAATTGACACCCTTTAAACAATTACTTTTTTACATGCAATCGGTCGCCGTTCATTTTCCTAAATACTTTATAAAGATGGAACATATTGTTATTTTTTGTTTGTTTGCTGATGATGTGATACACGATGCGGAATTTTCAAATATGAATCAACCTCGATGTGTAGTCGAAACAGGTTCGAGTACATTCACACTCCAGATCATAACATTATTACTTCAGCTGCATGAGACAAAGTGGTTCGCTGATATCCTCCGGCAAGAGCAACTTCCTTTCAGTAGTTCACAATAGTCTCTGCTGCGCTAGATGGATGCTCGCACGGCGTTGAAATGGCCCGTATACGTGTAACCTTGTGCAATTATCTGGAGTTACAAGTCTCGCCCTACAGTATATGTTAGGCTGATATACTTCACCCAACGTTTGCCCTCCATACAGGTATGCTCGTCCAACGTCTGTGTAGCTAAAGCGTTGCATTTGTTTCTATATTTTGGTTTCTCCACTTTTGACCGATCAACAGGTTAGCAAAAGTTAAAAGCGATTAAACCATTAATCGATTAAACGGTCAGGTTAATTGATCAATTGTCCAGCCCAGAAAGATACATAGGGTAATTGATAAGGAGCCGAGCATATCCCTACCGAGTTAATCTCGCCCTTGCCAGGTGTAACGACGACGACTCCACGCTCGCTTCTTTTTTATTTTATTTTTTACGTTTATTTTTTGGCTTAGCCTATGCCACAAGTTTGCTCATTGAACCTTTATTTTCAGTTTTATGTTTCTTCAACCATTTTTCATCCGCGACACGCATATCCAGAGCTTGGATCTTTCTGTGTGCACCGCAAGAACCACGTACGCCTTAAATTGAGCTTTACTGAACAGTATCTACAGTGGCGCACACGACGGAACTGTTAAGCATAAGGAATATTGTTTTCTTTAGATGTGACAAAAAACAGTCAGTCTCACCTGCTTCACTGCATATTCAACTACGAAATATTTTAGTTCAAGCATGATGTGAGTCTGTCTTCCTGAGCATAAAAAAACTGGTAGCCCATTTCAGTAACCTAAGATCGGGTAATGACGACTAGTTTTTACATGAAGTCATGTGAAACATTTCCATCTTACTCACACTCAGCCTAATTGTTTCCTTTTAAGAGACCAACATAGTCAAGGTGTTCTAGGACATTCCTCGTGTGTAATATTGTTCCCAAAAAGGCCCGAGGAGCCCAAGTTATTGCGCTTTGCCACGAACGGGGCCGGGATGTTTTCGAGGCAGAAATTTTACTAGGGACGCAAAAAGGTGACAGTGTGTCCTTTCCCAACGAACAGGTGGCAGTATCCGAGCGTTTGGGTATTCCCAACTAAACTGCTCAAGTCAATGCCAGAGAGGAATATTGCAAGCAGATACTGCATTGCACGCTTTTGCGTATGTTGTTTTTGTAATAAGAAAATGCGTCCTTACCTACCAAGGTCAAGGCTACATTTGAAAAGTTCTGAATGTTTCACACGGCATTTAAAACTGACGATTCACGCTGGGTATTTCTTGTTTTGATAATAGTTAGCTTCAAGGTTTGACCTTCCTTGGCGATCGAGCAAAAATGCTAAAGATTTGCATCTCCTGCCGTCTCAGGCTTTACAACGCTTGATCTTACGGTGGTGCGACCTTTTCATTTCACCATACTACCCTCCTAATGACGTGGCATCGTGAATCCTCCTGGCCTGGAGTTTTATAATCCATTGCCTTTCATTCATATCACCACGTAAACGCTTTTCACCACGCTCACCTTTTAAGCTCGCCTTTGTGCGTACGTGGTCTTGTACATGTGACGTTATTCACCCAGGAAGGCCTCGTGTAATTTGCCTAGTGTACACTCTTTCTATGTTTTTTTGTTGTTGTTGTCATTCGACAGTGCTAAATGTTGCCCCCTTGGCACTGTATTTTTTTTTATAATATCTCGCTAACGAAGTATAGGCCGAATTCTTAAACGCTACTCGACTTGAAACTCCATTCAAATGCTACTTGAGGTCGATTTTGTGATTCATATTTCGGACTCAACTCCGAAGCTCTGCTTGACTGAAGGTCGCAATACTGAGCAATTTCGCGCAAAATCTACTAAGCGTTTTGGGCACGGTTTAAAGCTACCTCAAACTTTTCCTTGAAACTCGACTTGGCTTTGTGGTGTTATGGCGGCACACAAATATTTTAATGAGTTCAGTAGATTCGTACTGAGAACCAAAAAAAATATTGCCCTTTAAAGAGGGACGAGAGCTTTCATGTGTCATGGCGTCGTTTTGAGGAAGCAGCTGAGTGTGACAGAGGTGTTCATCTTCTGCAAACTATTTGCGCGCCCCTGCGTTACGAAAATGACGGTGTCCCAGTTGCAGAAGTGCGAGAACAAACGTGGTCTGCTGGTTCCCTCCAATGCCCCAGTTCCTGATCGCGCTGCATTTTCTTGGCACTAAGACATTCAGCTACAAGGTAACCGGTGACTGGTAAATAGGCCGCTACCCACAGTGTGCTGGGTCGTAGGATAAGTGTCAAGATTAATCGCCATCTTCCCGATGCCACCATCTTGCTAATATTTTCGAGGAGCGCGGTGGACGTGGACTTTGTTTTGTGAGACTTTTATTAACTCAGGTAAAGCAGCAAAAATTATTGTTCGACATTTTTTCGGTAAAACATGTCTAAGAGGGGAATTTTTATTTATGCTAAAAGCGCATCCACCCAGTAGCAGATATTAAAGTTAACTTTAATAATTAATACTGTATGAATAAACGAATTTGTACTCAATGCTGTGAGAGCTTCCGTCGGAGTTGCGATCACACCAGGAACAAGCGTGCTGCATGCGTGGCAAACAATTACAAAAGCAGCCTTGTAGACGACTGGCAGCTAGCATAAATGTCCTGGTGAGTCATGGTCGTATCAGCATGTAATGTTCAAAAACGTAGTCGGATGCCAGTGTGTACATTGGCCTTGTCCTTATTTTGGGAAAGCACTGTATTTACATCCAGCGAAAAAGAAAGGTAGAGCAGTTTAACGTGCACCGCAATCAGTATTTACATATACATTATTTACATATTAAGTACAGATCACTGCCACGGCCTTCGAAACCTAGCCGCTCCAACTTGCTCGCGAGCTTCTTCTCCCATGTCGTGCTCTTCTTTCTCGCCATTCAAGAGCTGGCGCGATGACCGCTACGCTACTCCCTTCTAGTCGATTTGATGATTTTAGGTAGATAAATGAACTTTGCGGTGCGTTGGTTTCAACACTTTAGTCGTGGGGAATCCTGACGTGACGGATGGATATGCGCGGGCTTACGCCTGTCTATTGAAACATTTCTGTTATTTCCGTTGAACAGTATTTGGAAGTATTTCGGTGTCCTCTTCAAAACCGGGAATGAACCATCGTAGAGTGCTTGGAGGCAGCGGCTAGAGTGTCCTTTCTGGCGAAAGCGTGTGCAGTTGTTGACAGTTCGCTGCTGACAAAAACAGGCGTGTCAATGACGGCCTTGTAGGAGTGGGGCGGAGTCGCGACATAGCATCCCCTGGGGACGTCCGCGAACGTAGCGTCGGATGGATCGGGGGCGACTAGTATATCGGGCAGGATGAAATATTCGTGTGGTAAGCGAAGCGTCGTTTCATAGACAAGTTCGGCGCCTGTGCATAAAAGTTGGTGTCTGAAGACCGTTCGAAGACCCAAAAGCTACTAGGAGGTGAGCGATTCGGTCCAGTGGGTGTGAGGCAGCAATACATGCA